>LFZN01000534.1:0-10108 GCA_001578235.1 Pseudocercospora eumusae
CTATAAACCTTCTAGATAGAAAGATATACTAGGATTAGAAATTAGAGAGAAATTAAAAGTATTTCCCTTAATAGTATAGCCGTTTATAGGTAAACCTAGATAGAACTCTATATATAGATTTCCTTTAGTCTAAACTCTAAGATAACCATATTCAAATTACTAAAAATAGTATAGTAAAGCCTAAAAATACTAAAACACTTAAGTATTTAAAGTTTATTTTAGGATTTAAGACTAATTTTACTAGACAACTAGTAAATATTTTCCTATTTCCTAAAAATAGATAAAAAATAGAGTATCTTTGTCCTAGATTACTAAGCTCTAAGTCCTCTAGATAGAAAGATAAAGAGCGCCGAAGGAAGCGTACAAGTAACGCTAAGACAACGCTAAGACAACGCTAAGACTTAATGCCTAAGGCATCTACGACACTTAGTGCCTAAGGCATCGAAAGCAGACTTAATGTATAACGAGGCTATAGCGGCGTACGCTACAGGAGAAGAGCACGTCGAGTATAGGCGCGAGGATATAGCGAGGATGCAGCGAGTATATAGCGAGTATAAGTAAGCCTAGTATCCATTATAGACGTATGTAGAGGTAGAGAAAAGCCATTACATAGTTGGTATGTCTGGAGCTCCGTCCACGACCACGTCGGAGCTCGGATGCTGAGCTGAGCCCTGCTCGATCTCGAAGCAGCGAGCGTGCCTACAACGCTATGAGCATTGCTCTCACATGCGCATTGAACATTGCAATTGCCCTACGCATACGCTAATTGTCCTTGTACTCATCGCTGCACTCCGACGTCCCATCGTTGCTGCTGTTCGAGCTCCTCCTCCACAATATCCAGCTTGATGCTGTCCGCACTCCCGCTATTCTAGCCACCATGTCAGACACCGGTAATGCCAGCTCTCCTATACAAACAACTACTGCACCGTCTCGCCGCATACTAATCTCGACTCCAGACCACGCCATACTCAATCTCAGCCCCGACGAGAAGCGCGCATTCGCCTACCTCTTCCAACAAGCCGACAAGGACCAGCTGGGAGTGGTCACGGGCGAGAACGCCGTCTCCTTCTTCGAGCGCACCAATGTATCCCCCAACGTCCTCGGCGAGATATGGCAGATTGCAGACACCGAGAATCGCGGTCTGCTCACAAAGCCGGGCTTCTGCATGGTCTTGAGATTGATAGGACACTACCAAGCAGGCAGAGAGCCCAGCGCCGAGCTGGCATTCAAACCTGCGCCAGTGCCACGATTTGAGGGATTGAAGATACCTGGAGCTGCATCAGCACCAGCCCCAACAGCTGCGCCGGCGAGTCCGAGCTCAGGAGCCCTCCCGGCAAATGCCCTGCAACCACAGCTGTCAGGCCAAGGCCCAATTCGCGTGCCTCCGCTTGATCCAGCCAAGGTCCAGCAATACTCCGGCTTGTTTGAAAGATCGGGAGCCCAAAATGGATTGCTCGATGGAGGTACAGCAAAAGCCATATTTGAAAGAGCGCGTCTGCCAAATGAAGTTCTGGGTCGGATATGGATGGCTGCCGACAGGGAACAGCGCGGCGCCTTGGACCAGACCGAGTTCATTGTGGCTATGCATCTCTTGACGAGCATGAAGAGTCGATCAATGACTGCCCTACCAAATGTCCTGCCTCAAGGACTTTGGGATGCAGCTGCAAGAAGGGCAGCGCCTCCTAGCAGGCAGCCCACTGGTCCACCACCACAAGCCATTCCGCGACAACTGACAGGCCAAGGTGCTGGTCCTGCGCGAACGCAAAGTCCACTTGCACGTCCTCCAAACTATGGAGCTCCCCAGCCTCTGTCTGCGCAGACCAGTGGTCCTCTCTGGCTTGTGACGCCTGCCGACAAGGCCAAGTTCGACCAGTTCTTTAATACAATTGACACGCAAGGTCGAGGCATAATCTCAGGCGAACAAGCCGTGCAATTCTTCTCCGACTCGCGCCTGCCCGAGGAGACTCTCGCCCAAATCTGGGATCTCTCGGATATCAACAGCGAAGGACAACTCAACAAGGATGAATTCGCAGTCGCCATGTATCTCATTCGGCAACAGCGAGCACCAAACGCTGCTCCACTGCCGGCTTTCCTTCCTCCGGCTTTGATACCCCCAAGCTTGCGGAAGCAGATCCAGCAGACGGAATCAACTGCCCCGGTGTTCAATAATGCCGCGCAAGCTCCGAATATGCCCAAGTCGGCGGCGGACGATCTTTTTGGGCTTGATGAGCCGGCACAGTCTGCACCACAAGCTCCCGTGCTGCAACCACAGGGGACTGGAATGTCTGCTACAAAGGATCCGTTCGCCGGTGGTTCGCCTGCTCCTGGTAGTCCCGCGAGCGCGAGCCCCGCTAGGTTCCCAGCACCAGGACAACAACCTGGAGGAAGCATGTTCAAGCCTTTCATGCCTACGTCTGCATTTGGGGCAAGTCTTGCGTCGCAGAACACTGGTAGCTCCATGGCATCGAGTCAGCCACCCGCAACAACACGAGCGCCACCGCCAACAGCAAACGATGATCTCTTGGGCGACAATGACACCCATGCAGCAGAAGCCAGCAAAATCACAAACGAGACCTCGGAACTTGGCAATATGAGTACTCAGATCGGCAATCTACGATCGCAGATGGAGCAAACACAGAGTAAAAAGAACACAAGCCAGGCCGAGCTGAACCAGACCAATGCTCAGAAACGCGATCTTGAGATACGATTGCAGCAGTTCAGAACCCAGTACGAGCAGGAGGTGCGTGCTGTGAAGGAAATCGAACAGCAGCTCACTGCTTCTCGGGATTCAACCAAGAAGCTTGGCCAGGAGCTCGCCATGCTTGAAGGGACTTACCAAGATCTGCAGACCCAGCATCGGAGCGTATCACAGCAGCTGCAAGCAGATCAACAGGAGAACGCTACTCTCAAGCAGCGCATTGCAGAGATCAATGCTGAAGTGGCGAAGCTGAAGCCTGAGATCGAGAAGATGAAACTCGATGCTAGACAACAAAAGGGTATGGTCAGTATCAACAAGAAGCAGCTTGCCACACAGGAAGCTGAGAGAGATCGTTTGCAGGCTGAGAAGGCGGAGCTTCAACGCGAAGCAGCCGAACGCGAGGAGCAAGCACGATCAGCACCCGTCGCTGAAAACGTAGCTCCAGCTTCGACTGTGGCGAGCCCTGCGGCGAGCACTCTGAGCTCCACGAACCCGTTCTTTAGAAAAGCCAGTGACGAGGGCGGCACTCGAGCTATAAGTCCGCAGCAGACAGGAAGTGGTCCAACGCCGAGTGCTTTCGATGCTTTGTTTGGCCCGCCCGGCGCATTCGCACCTTCTGGGCAGACTGTCTCTAGAACTGGCACACCTCCGGCGACGAGCTTCGTGGGTCGCTCTATCCCCGCTGCCGCGCCTGCAGGCATGTCTGACTCTGTTCGGAGCATTTCTTCTGCTGGCCAGCACACGCCTTCCGCGACTCCACCGCTTTCTGACCAAGCCAAGGATAGCCCAGCTGTGGCAGAGCCTCCACCGCCTCCAGAGGGCCGACAGTTCACGTCTTCGCAGCTACCTGTGATTGATCCAGATGACAAGGGCAACGAGACCGATGCAAGTTCTACCAAGGTTGTACCACCTGCAAGTAGAGCCGGAGGAACGGACACACCGCGTGATGATGCCTTCGCTACTCCCGGGCTTTCGTCTTTGCATGTACCAGGCAGCTTTGCCGAAGATCCACGACCCGAGACTGCTGCCAAAGAAGGCGTTCCTGGTGCATTCCCTGAGGATCCTTGGGCCTCATCCACAGAGGCAGAGGCCTCGCAAAGTGCTGCTCCTGTTGCGGCGAAGGATGACTTTGATTCTGCGTTCGCAGGGTTTGGCGAGAGCAATAAATCAAAAGATGCAGATCACGGAGACCCCTTTGCCAGCTCAAGCAAAGCGCCTGCATTCTCTGGATTTGGATCTGAATTCCCACCAATTCAAAGTCTCGAGCACGAAGACGAGGACAGCGATAGTAGCGATGATGATACCGCAGATCGAGGCTTTGACGACAATTTCACTGCAGCTTCTCCTAAGACGAATGCACCAGCCGCCACAGCTGTCGCTGATGTAGAGCATGGCACATCTAGCACTCCCCTTCCGAGCGCGGAAGCTCAGCATTCGCCGCCTGCTTATGAGGATAGTGACAAGCCTTCTCATGGCGGCAGTGGAGAGCGAACCGAGGAGAACCAATTCCCAGCTGAATTCGGTGGTCTGTTGCCAGCAAGAGAAGATCCGACAAGTCCTCCACCGCCACATGAAACGCCTGCAGCCTTGACCACGACTGCTTCTCGGGAAGTTGCTCCCGACTCGAGCGTACAGACTCCCGTGCAAACTCCACCTGCCACTGCAAGTGGCACGAATCCATTCCCGCAGGCCACAAGTAAGACATCACATGCTGCTAAGATGAAGCCAAATATTGGAAGAGCTAACTTGATCGCAGGTACCACAGCCTCAACCGCAGCGCCGCCGGCTGCAAAGAACGCTTTCGATGACTTTGATGCTTTCGATGACCTGGCCGAGGCGAAGGAGGCCGACAAAAGTGGCAGTGACTTTGACTTTGGATTCGTTGAGGGCAGCAGCGAGTTCAACCCAACATTTGACTCACCTGCAGCCAGCATGACTACGGGAGCTGCGAGCTCACAGCAGACACCTGTCGCAGCGAGTCGCAGCTTGCATCAAACGGAAGGCAGTGGTTCGAACGGGTACTCGAGCTTTTCCAGCTTTCAGCCAAGTCAGTCCACTGCCGCCGTCAACAGCTCCAATTCCAGCATACAGCAAACGCCACAGAATGCACAGCACGACTGGGACGCCATCTTCAGTGGTCTTGACAACAGTAAACCAATCGACACCTCGTTCGACAGCAGCGATCCTTGGGCCGCTCCAGCGAATGGAGCGACTTCCTCTCAAGAAGCGGCAAACTCGGCGCCAAAATCAATTTCAATTCCGCCGCCGCCTGCGAACATGTCGACAGCAAAGACCCTTCCTTCTAGAGGTGGCGCAATCACCCCAGGCACCGAGCACGATGATCCGATCTTGAAACGTTTGACAGGCATGGGCTATCCTCGCGGCCAAGCGCTGGAAGCTCTTGAGCGTTATGACTATGATATTAATAAGGTGAGTTGATCAGAATTGAACTGATTCGTGTGTGCGAACGCTGACTTGATAACCTACAGGCCGTCGACCATTTAAGTAGCCAATAGTAGTTTGTCCCAACAAAAAAATGTATAATCTTTTTTTCTCCTCGAAGGTATAATAATCTCCCGACGATGGGTAGTAATTTTTTTCTGAACTCTTTTCTGTAAATACCACCACCACAGAGAGCCAAGAATACATAATACCTACTAAGTCCTGAGTACTATTATTCTTTTCTTAACAGTATTAACATATACTGCTACAGCGTCTGAACATATAGTCCTTCATATTTCATCTAAAGTTTTTTTTCCCCATATCTTATCGATTAGATTAAAGTACATACATGGATCAGGATTGCGCAAACGGATTTTCGGATGTCTGCTCCGTACTTTTATCCCTGGCTGCACCCCTTGTCCTGTCTGTATCGACTGACTTGGTCATATGCAATATGTGATCTGGTCTCGTGGTCATGGTCATACCAACCATCTTTTTTATTATTCTATGCATACGACCCGGTCCGGTAGAAGACGGTATGACGCTATATTTCCTTGATGAAGATCAACCTAACCTACAACCAAGAAGCTCGGATGCCAAGCGAACATGAACGGACCTCAGGATGGATTGGATGTTACAGTAGACGAGAGGATGAGGATTCATAACTCCACCACGATCTATCTATCTAGATACGAAGCGAAGCGAAGCAGATTAATATTCTTGGGTGCAAAAGGGTCGGGAACGGCTCCGCGGGCAAGCACCCTACCTCTAGAAATCTAGTATAGCACGTAGATAGCATTTAATGCACACATTTACTAGCAAACTATAGTCTCTCTTACTTCTAATAGTTCCACCGAGTATCCATCGTTACCGCCTACTAGGTCTTCGAGTTTAGTGTACCCGGATAGGCCTCCTAACCCTATTACGATCGCGTAGGCCGCTATTTCTTAGTTATCGCCTCTTAATCTACTACTAATTTAGACCTAGGATATAGATACTAGATATAGCGAAGACGCCGAAGAGGATCTATATAATATCGAGGATACATAGGCTCGTAATCTAGTAGCGGCGGTATTAAAAAGGGACGCGAATAGGGCGAGGACACCGACTAAAGCCGAAATTTAGTATCTTCGTAACTAGACTAGTAATTAAGACCTCTTACGCATACCGAGTATTATTAAAGAAGAAGAGGACGAAGAAGATATAGAAACAAGAAATAGGTAGAAGATAGTAGATAGGATGCTATCGAATACCTAGGACCTAATACTTACTCTACTACCGAGCGCGTAGGTCGCGTCTCGAGGGACGAGTCTTTCGTAGAAATAGTAGAAACCACGTAAAACTAGCGCTAAGATAAAGACCGCGCCTACCTCGATTAAGCTAACTACTCGGCGAAAGACTACTACGAGGGGTAGGGGTAGAAAGTCGAAGAAGCTAGCGGAGGAGTCGAAGTCTTCGGCTTCGTAGAAGCGTAAGCGAAGTAATACTATAATACTACAACATAATACCGTAGATACGCTATCCGATACGTAAAATAAAGCTCTCGATGTATCTAATAGACCTCTAGTTAATTAGGATGAAATTGCTACGACCGCCGTCGAGAAACGTGCGCGTAAAGCTACCCCTTCGAGTAAGCCGGTAGATGTTTAAACCTCCGCTTCGTAACCGGCCTCTTAACCGCTTATAGCGAAGGTTTACTTTAAGATACTCTTTACTATTAATAAGGCTAAACTACTAGACACCCGCACTATTATCTATAAGGGCGATAAAGCATAGCTTATTTAACTTATTCGCAATACTAAAGCCCTAGCTAAAGCGTACGTAGATAGTACTAGAATTTAGTATTACTAGAATAAGCGAATAGCCCTTATCGAGTCTATTAAATCCGGCTCTACGAAGGAAAGCGATCCTGTCCTTTTCAATAATATTACGGACCTACCTAAGCTATACGACATAATATAGTATTATATTACTACTAAGCGATTAGTTACTATAATGATCGACGACTACTAGTCTAATAAGGCCGACAACGACGACGATGCGGATACCATTAAGTCTAATCCTAAGAAGCTACCTACAACATAGAAAGAGAAGGGCATTAAATCTACGCGTAACGCTAACGAGAAGACTATTATCGCCGTATAAGAGTCTCGAGAGATATATAGTAATCTACTAAAGAAGTTTCACTACGAAGATGTATAGTGCTCGAATAGTAAGAAGGGTAGTAACGTTAGTTACTACGTATAGCACGATAGCACCTATTACTAGATACTAGGTACCTACCTTCTCGAATAGCGTAACGCTATTAAGGTAGGTACTATAATAAGAGACGACATGCTAGGCTAGCTCGTTTAGAAGGTTATTAAGCACTATACTAACATAACAAGGGGTAAGAAGAAGGAGAATACTATATAGCTAACGCCTAATCCATAGCCTCCGATAATGCCGTAGTATTAGCACATGCTACCGCAGATGCTACCGTAGAGCCCGTACGGTATACCTCCTACCTTTCCGTACCCCTAGCTAGCACCTCTACTAGCTTAGCTTAATCTACCGGCGTACTTAAATCCACGCTCTTTACCGATTATAGAAAGTAAAGCGGCGATCTTAAATAGGCGGAAGTACGTGTCGGCGTACATATACTAGCTCGCTAAGAGGCATACTAACATGAAAGAGGTAATTAATAAGGCGAAGCCTATACTTAAAGCAGGCTTCTAGACTCTAGATATGATTAAGAACGACCCGGACAAGGACCTTACTACCGACGTACTACTATATAGGCTACGTAAATAGATGCGGAAAGAGATGAAGGTATACGTAAATGCTATAGAGTATAGTAACGTAGTAGTAGAAAGTAGCGATAAGGAGAATATTATAGGTAATGTAACGACTAACGATAGCACTAACGACGAGTTGTGAGCTAATCTAGTATATAACTACCCCTAACCATTAAAAAAAATCTAGCTACATAGGCGGCGCATCTTTCGATAGTATATATTAATATGGGACATGTAGTATAAATTATTTGTATCGAAACTAGTGTATTCTAGTTATGCTATCGATGTTAGTAATGCTTAGAGGCGACGTTAGAGGTAGGCCGGAGAGTACTCCGGAATCTCGGCGAAACTCTCGGCTATACTAGCGGCAAAACTACTTTAACTTTAAGTACATATAATACATTAAACAACTATTCTCTCTATATAAATAAGAGTAGCATCCTTCGACTCGATGCTATCGGTACATTTTAAAAAAAAGAACGTGCCGATAGGTATTATAGTTGTTTAGTAATGTGTTCGGTCTACTAAAGCCGGCTTCTAGACTAGATGTCGGCCTCTCTAGCTTTAGTTCGAAGCTCGAGCGACTTCACGAATTCGAGTAAATTCCACAAATAGCTTTAAAACATAACAACTACACATCGGATTAACTTCATTTTTTTTTAAAATGCATGTAATAGGCTAGTTTCTTTATTAGGAAAAAAATTAAACATATGGTGTTAGTAGAAGAGGGTATACTAAATAGTATATCCGAATTAGGCGAAACGCTAAACTAAATTCGGCACTTACCGGCTTTCCGTAGCGGTATAAAGACATGTCTTAGCTTTAGATGCGGCATAGCGGAGGTAACGACGGCGAGTAGGTAACGACTACATAATAGTCGTATCGACGAGATTTTTATATTACTATGTAGCGCGGAGTCTTACGATCTCGACGATATAAAAATTATATGTAGAAGTATAGTATGTAGCTTACATTTCGTAGTATAGCGTTTCTAGTATATAATAAGCCTTAAAGGTTACTATATGATTAACCCCTTTCGCCTAATTACGATATGCTATACGTAGAAACTCTTCGAACTTCGCCTACTACTCTTCTTTACTATACGTCGGCATTAACTTCGCGTGTCTACGCATCTAGTACTTTAATAGGTAGAAACTCTTCTTAATCGGCATATAATTAGGCGAATACGGCGGTAGAAACACTACGCGTACGCCTTTTTCGCGGCACATATCGATAAGAATATCGCGACTATACGTTGCGTAGTTGTCCATTAATAACACCGAGTAGCGGCCTAGATACGCGTTCATCTTCGGTAGAACGAATAGCTACACCTATACTACGAAGTCTTCTATCTTTATACTACCCTACTTAATAAGGGCATCGTCTAAATACCCGTTAGAGGTATACGCCGGTAGTAGCGTAAACCGCTCGGAATAGTAAAGATGCTAAACATCGTACGCCGGCATACCTAATAGAGCCTATCTACGCTTTCGGTAGGCGACTTTATCGCTTACATAACTCTCGTCGTGTTATGGAGGCCAGGCAGGAAAGAGGCACATACTAGTTAATAGGCACGTGCACCTACAGGTCACCTTCTTCCCCTAAGCAGATAGACTTAGCTTTATTATCTAATAATGAATTAACTTTACACCATAACAAAATAGTAGCTTTACTTCGGCAACTATCCGCCTAAGTATACTAACCGTTATTATACGGACCATTTCGGCCTACTAATATTCGGTACTACTACTAATCCTAGGACTAGTCCTCTATCCTATAGACTCTTTAATCCCGCACCTAGACGAAAGCGCTACTATTCCGGCATTACTAAAACAGTACTACTAATCCGTAGGACTCCTCTAGCCTACGGACTCTTTACCTTTAACCTTCCGCACTATCTTAACGAGCTACTTAGTACTAAACTATAGGCCTACGACGCGCTCTATTACCTTTATTTACGCCCTTATTCGCTAAAAGAAGGGGCCCTTAAAGCTTATAAGTAGGCGCGTTATAAGCTTATAGTCGCGTAACTACGCGCACCTCCCTCGGTAGTAGCCGATCGAAGCCGCCACCTTCCTCCGGTCCTTAGATTCCTTAACCTACTAAGATCGCTATTTTCTATCTTCGTAGTCGACTACGGAGTAGCATCGAATTAGTTAGTACCTTAGCCTTAGGTCTATATAGCATCGCT
>LFZN01000535.1:0-12071 GCA_001578235.1 Pseudocercospora eumusae
ATTATCCTCCTCTTTATCGATTTCCTCCTTATCCTACGACTCCTCCTCGCTTTCGCTCGTATCCTCTTATAGCTTATCTTCTCTTATACTCTCTTCTTATACTCTTAGCCTAGTACTACGGCGTAGCTCTCCTTACTCTTACTATATTACCTTCTTCGCCTATAGTCTAGTACGGCGACTAGGTAGCTCCTATAGTTACTCCTCTCTAGCCTATAGTCTCTAACTACGACGTACCTACCTTCTTACCTCTTCTTAAGCCTCTTTTTCCTCCTTCTCTTCCTTATCGTCTAGGCTTATTACTAGCATCTAGTTAACTATCCTAAAAGGCTTAACTTCTTTACGAATAAGTCGAGGATAGGTTCCCTTTATCGGCGTACTATCGCATTCGTTAAGTAGGTAAGTATCGAGCTACTCGCCTAGATTATCTACTTCTAGCGGCCTTCTTATCCTTTCGCGTATCTAAAAGGGTCCCTTCTAGTAGAACGAAAGCTTATAGGAAAAGGACGTCTTAATTTCGGACCTATAAACTATTACTAGCGTGTCCGGCGCGAGGGGTATAAGAGCGATGTCTTTTAATTTATTCTAGTACTCCGTAGTTTAATCGCGTACCCGGGTTTACCTCGCTAGTACTTTAGCGTACGTCGTACCTATGCCGGCTAGTACTCGCGTCCGATATTCGAGTAGCGTCGTTCGGTCCCGTACCTTACCCTAGTCTAGTATAGTATATATTATAAATTCGACCTTAATAGGTAGTACCGCTTCTCGCCCGATTATTAGGTAGGCGGGGGTATATCTAGTAGCGCTATACGTTATCGTGCGCTCGGTAAATAAGATAGCCTTAACATACTTTANGTACTCGCGTCCGATATTCGAGTAGCGTCGTTCGGTCCCGTACCTTACCCTAGTCTAGTATAGTATATATTATAAATTCGACCTTAATAGGTAGTACCGCTTCTCGCCCGATTATTAGGTAGGCGGGGGTATATCTAGTAGCGCTATACGTTATCGTGCGCTCGGTAAATAAGATAGCCTTAACATACGTTATCTAGCTAGTTTCTCCTCCCGTAGTAAGTTTCGAGAGGGCATCTAGTATAGGTCTAAACCTAACCTCGATAGCCGCATTACTTTAGGGGTAGTAGGGAGAAATCTTTACCTTTTTTACTCCTATACTTGCTAGTAGAGCCTATACATCTTTAAGGTACTAAGGGGAGCCGTCTATAATAATTTCGTAGGGTACCCCCTATCGATAGAAGATGTCCTTCTAGATAAAATTAGCGATCTACTTCGCTATAATACTTTTTCCGGTAACATTATAAGGTCGTCCTTCCGGCTAACGGCTAAGCGCCTCCCTTACTATAATAATAGCGCCCTTCTTTTTTACATGTACTACATCGAGAAACTATCTCTTACCTACTACCTATACTTTATACGGATATAGCTTTAAGGCTCGTATCCGCCCGTTCCGAAAAGAGTACTATTTACATAACTTATAGTAGTATGCATAGTCTATATACATCCCCTCCTAGAAATATAGTCGTCGTAGGATATCGTAGGTACTATCGGGACTCCTATAGCTATTCTTTTTATGTACCGTAATAAGGATCCTTTTTCTATTATCGTAGTTATTAATAACTCTTTATAGAGGAGTATTAACCCTCCTTTAGTAGAAAAGTATCCTACCTTTAACTAGATACTATCTTAACTTTCTTAGTAGCCTACGATACTCCGTACGTCCTATTCCGCGTAGTCCTCGCACGTATATCTTTATATATACTATCTTTCTCGACTCGTCCGAGTAGTAGCTATCTAGTAAGTCGGCCTCCTCGACTATCTCCGGTTCCTTAACCCGATAGATAGAGGTATCGTTTAGATAAAAGCTAATAAAGAAGTCCCTATTAATAACTTCCTTAATATCGTCCTCTTCTTTAAACTCCTTAAGGTCCTCCGGCGTTACTAGTTTTCTAGATAGGGCATCCGGAGTACTATNCGATAGATAGAGGTATCGTTTAGATAAAAGCTAATAAAGAAGTCCCTATTAATAACTTCCTTAATATCGTCCTCTTCTTTAAACTCCTTAAGGTCCTCCGGCGTTACTAGTTTTCTAGATAGGGCATCCGGAGTACTATATCTTTTACCGGGCATATGCCGCACCTTAAAGGTAAATAGTCGAATCTAGGTAAGCTATCGAGTAACCGTAGCATTAGGTAGGTTAGCCGCTACGCGATTAAGTTAGTATACTAGCGTATTCGCATCGACTTCTAGAATAAAGTAAATACTAAATAGCTAAGGTTTAAGCTTACGTAGTACCTTAAGTATACTAAGATACTCTAGCTTTCCGGCATCGTACTTCTTCTCTACCGAAGACTATAGGCTACTCTTAAATCGTACTAGATGTCTCTTTTTCGCGTTGCCGGGATCTACCTATATTAGTACCTCTCCGTAACTATCTAGACTCGAGTCGACTACTATAATAATGTCCCCTACTCCTTTACTATAATTAATTAACTTTAGAGTAGGTGTATTTACTAAACGATCGATAACTCGAGCCTTCGCCTTTACTTATTCTATCCCCTATATAAATGCTTAGTCTTTCCGAAGAAGCTAAAATAAGGGTTTTACTACTATAGTAAAGTAGTCGACCTATATTCGGAAGTAAACTACTACGCCTAAAAAGATGCGTATATCCTTAATATTCCTTAGCTCGGGCTACTTTATAATCTTCTCGATCCTTTTTTCGTCTAGGTACCGACTATACTTATCGGTAATATACCCTACGATGCGGATCCTTCGGCTTATAAGCTAGAGCTTCTTAAAGGTAATAGTTATACCTACCCTCTCTAGATCGCTAAAGACGGTATCGAGGTTACTAATATACTCCGCGACGAACCTCCGAATTCCGGGCTAGACCTCCTCGTCGTTATATCTCGTACGAGGGCCCTTAATGCCTATATTATCTAGAAAGGGAAGGGCGTAATGCGAAATATACTCTATTAGTACTTACGTTATAATCCGGATAAACTAGCTAACTAAGTTAGTAGCTCCCTACGGTAAAGTAGTCTACCTTATTAGTCTAAGAGGCGAGTCGAATCTAGTAAGATCTCTACTTATCTCCGCTAGGCTAACCTAATTATACCTAGAGAAAACGTCGATAAGACTAGTAATAACGAGCCCTATAAACTCCTCCGAGAAACTATCCGTATCTAGAGGTAGATTCGCATCTCGTATAGTTACGCGATTAAACTCCTAGGCGGTATTAATTAGCCGGTACTATTTTTCTACTCCTAGCGGCGTCTTTTTCTAAATAAGAAAGTATAGATTACGGTACGCTCCGTAACAACTTTCTAGTATACCGGCTCTTAGGCGATCCCTTATTATCCTTTCGGTAACTTTCTTTAGTACTAGATATATTCGATAACTAGGATACTACTATAGAATATAAGGTATCGTCCGGATTTCCTATAATAGTACTATTTTATTACGTACCCTTCCTAGGTAGGTAAAGTCGAATGCTAGTACTACTTCGCGATTATAGAGTAGTTCCCGGACTAGCGCTAGCTCCTTAGGCTATAACTTATAGCTAAACTTTAGGCTATTAAAGGCTTCTTCTAATATACGAGATCCTCTTTTAATACTCGAGAACTTTTTCGTTAAATACTTTCTATTAAAGGGGCTAGTTCCTATAGGGAGTAGAGCCTCCCTCTCGAGGCACCTCTACCTCTAATCTCTAAGTCCCCCGGGAGTAGATCCGTCTATTATTATAATGTCCGCCTCTATAGGGCGAACTTTATCGGCTTTTCTTTTATATAGGGTATAGGCTCTCGCTAGTATACTCTCGGTAATACGTTTTATAAGGGCTAGTCGATTTACCTTCGCTATAAAGAGGATCTCTTTTATCGAGGGCCTATCCTCTAGGCAATCTTTAATATAGACCCCTAGAGGAAACTCTTCGTCGTTATAATCTAGGTCTATTTCTTCCTCCTCGTAAAATCGTAAAGGTATGAAATTATACTCCCCGTCGTATCTAGGGCTAGTTTAGGTTTCCTAGTCCTACTAATATAAGTTACCCCCTAGGGGGTAACTCGGGTCGTCCCGTCCCGCGCTTCCGCTCCTACCTCTACGATACTACTTCTATAATACCTAGTATCCCTATCTTCCTTAAATTCTACCTCTATCTATTCCTAATCCGACTAGGCGGAATCCTCGTCCTAATAGCGCTCGATGCTCTTATTTTTACTTAATTTTATAGCGATATATAAATAAACCCGCTATTCCCTCGATATAATCCCGGATTCCGAAAATACTAAAGAATAATACGCTAACGCTACTCGTATAGCGGTACTCCCGTCGGCGAGGAGGCCGCCTAATCTTTTACCGCCCTATTTACTATCTTTCCTCTTAGCTATTCTTTAAGCGTTATAGTTCCTTCCTTACTAGATATTATAGTAAAGGTTACTCGCTAACTATCGCGGGTATATATAGATCCCTCCTATAAGCTATCGTCGTAATTCTTTACGGCTAATCTATTAAGTCGTACCTAGGGTCTACCGAGAAGAATAGGGACATAGGTATTTTCGCTAACCGTAAACGTAAAGTAGGATTCTACTCTATAGACCGTATATCGGACCATCGTATACCCCATAAACCGACTCTATCCCCCGATAGTACTTAGCTAGTAGTACTCCGTTTTTATAAGAGCTAGCTTATAATACCTTACCCGGGTAATGCTAATAATATATACCTCCGTACCTTCGTCGATAATAGCTTCGGCTACTATACTATTAATAAATATCTCTACCTATAGGCTAGTAATAACTATAAAGGGTACTACGGTAGTAGAGGTATCGATTTAGTCTATATCCTTATATAATTCGTAAGCGGGACCGACCTTTTCGATAATAGTATACCCTTTTTATCTACTAGTAACGCCTACTCTAAGCGCGAACATTTCGGCCTTTACTCTTTAGACCTACTTATCTAGAGGCTCGCTACCTTACTAGGAGGCTCGTTAGTACTCCCTAGCTACATTAGCGATAGGATTTTAAAGCCTCGTAGCTAGATCTAGGCTCTTAAAGGTCGATCCTAGCCCGTAGTCGACTCCGCGCCTTACCCGAGATGTATTAGCCCCTCGCGGATCTCCGTACCTAGCCTTACGATAATCCCTGAGCTATTCCTAGTATTCTACATTATTAGGTATATATATACCTATACCTCTAGGAAGGCCTTTACCGTATAGCTATATATCTTCTTCGGTAATCGGCGGGTAAATAGCTCGAGCTCGTATATCGAACTAGAATAGCTTAGTATTACTTAGTAGAGGCTCCTTTTCTTTAGTAAGCTTCTTCATGTAGTTATCTTACCTAAGCGACGCCGGCTCGGGACGGCTTTTCTTAGCCTTCCCTCTAGTAGGCGCTATAGGTACTAGCTACCCCTTAGGGTACTCGTATTCTTAGTCTACTATCTCCTCGTCCTCCTACTTAGTCGTCGGAATAGTAGGCCGATTTAGAGGCACTCCTTCATTAGTAGGTAGAGTATCCTAGGAGTCCTACCTAGTCCTAGTATCGCTATATTCCTCGATAACCCTTTCGATTACTTACTTATCTCTAGTCGTTATACTCTTAGATAGGCTAGCCGTAGGCTTCGTTATTCGACCCGTTACTAGTCTATGTCGAGTCGCATCCTACGCCGGGGCCTTACCCTTACTTCGCTAGGCGGCATTAGTAACCGCCTCCTTCTACTTACGGGCCGTCTCCTCTAGAGTAGTAAAGGTACTCGTATTTTCGGTACTATAGACTCGGCTATCTTCTTCGAGGGTTCTAAAGTCTCCGTTCGCATCGTACTCGCTAAGAACATACCTAGGCGCTATCTCGCCGACGCTATAGGTAGCTATCTATATAGTTACCTATAGAGGTATTATACTTAGAGCGGATGTAACCTTTAGCGCCGCTAGGGCCTCCGGCACTAACTAAACCGAGGTAGGCTACGGGGCCGCCTTAGGGGTACTACTAGTCGAGTTAGCCGAAGTAGAGGGATACGGTAGCGGGTTACTAGTAAATACTAGCACTCTATCGGGTATAAGTAAAGGAATAGGCGGCTTACCTCCCTCTATTCCCGAATAGTCTCTCTTACTCTACTACTTTCGTCGCTCTTTAATTTCGAGCTTCTTATCGAAAATAATGCTATACCTATATCTTAGCTCTAGTATAGGTAATAGCTTATTAAGCCTTAGCTTAGTTCTATCCTACTATCTAAACATAATTTACTCCGGTCGAATTCCTATTCCTAGTTTCTTTCTAAAGTATAATATTGCCTCGAAACCACACAAACACTAGAGCGGGTATTGTGCGGAATGAGGTAGTAGCAGAGTAATTCGATTAGGTACTCTGCTATACTCGGTAGGTAGAAGACGAAGGAAATTCGCGTCTTACATACCCGGCGGGTACGTAATAGGCTCGGTAGAGGAAAGGACCGTATCGTTCTCGTCGTAGGTAGGTTCATAATGCTATAAACAACTATTCTAAGTCATGAAAGACAATCTTTTTCGTCTAGTGGATGTCATGTTGCATGTCTAAGTTGCTAGCTAGCCGAAAGCTGAAAAATGCCTCGGCTACCAGCCAATAATAACCGACCGCTCTCCCCTTTATAATAGTACCCTACCGAAATTAGGTAATCTATAGCCGGACACCTATTCCGATAGTAACTTGTCGATCTACAGTCCTAGCATAAACTAAGTAGATGTAGGTTAAGGTTATTCCGAATGTTATATATATCGATCTTATCCTAGGTAAGAGGAGGGATAGTACTACCGATAGTAGAGGATTTAGCGGGTAATGTAAGAGTAGTAAGGTTAACTTAAGCCTACGGTCTTATAGATGCCGTACTATACTACTACGCTATCGACGGCTATATAGGCATAGGAGGAACATTATGCTAAGTATTAGCCTAGAGTAGTAGAGTTATTCGCCCTAGGGCCTCGGTAATCTCATCTATTTTCTAATTAACGTTCTTATATTGTAAGGATATCGTTAGAAGTAAGGGTATATAACACGAGTATTAGGTTTATGTAACGATGTAATAGCCTCTATTTCGTATATTAGAATAATCTTAGAGATTCTAAAAGAGTAAGAGACCGGGGCCCTTCTATACCCCTATACTTCGAGGACCGCCGTCTATCCGCTTATACGGCTTATCGCGATCCCTATCGGAACGGGCGATCGCTATTAGTACGAACGCTCTCGGCTTATCGCGATCCCTATCGCACCGCCGTCTATCCGCCGTCTATCTACGTAGTATACGCTCGGCTTATCGCGATCCCTATCGCGATAGGCCGCCTCCATTAGCCCGCAAGCGAACTAATGCTAGGATTCTTATATACGCCTCCTCTCTAGGCTAATGTCCTTAGTAGCCTAAATTACCTAGTAAATGCATCGCTTTCGCGAGGCTAAGTTAGTACTCTAACGTTACTCTTATATTCGTAGGCGTACCGCCTACGGTATAGCTAAGTAATACCTAAGGTTAGGCTTTCGGGCTGTCCCGCTAGCCTTAACCGATGCCGAGCCGCTAAGTCTTTATAGGGAGGCGCTCGGGCTACCTACGCGACTTTACTCGCTTTATAAATACGATACGCGTAATCTATTCGCCTACTTTAGCTCTATTCTTATCTTAACTCTTCTCTTTTACTTAAGCGTATACGGGGCGCGTATAGTAATTGTTTTAGTTGCGACGCGTAGCTTATTTGTTTTAACTAAGTAGTTGCTAGGTTAGCTAGTACTCCCGCCCTCTATCCGTAGGCGGTATTTTTAAACTTTAAAACATCCTTCTACCTTTAAAAATTCTCTCTCCGCGCGTAATAATTTTCTTTACTACTACCTTCGTACTATAGCTACTCCTTTTAGCTTACTATACTTCTTCGTTTATCTTTATAACCTCGCTAATTCTTTATCGTAGTCGGCCCGTAACATAGTAGGAGCGTACGTAATCGGCTACCGCCTAGGTAGTAGGTCGGGATACTAGGAGATCCGCGAGCTAGTAGAAATACTCTCCGAGGATAATAATTATTAGTAGAGACTAGAAGACCTACTTACCTCCGCCGTAGTCGTTACGATCGCCTATAAGCGTTATATAAAGTCGCTTACGACGGGCGCCCTCTATTAGCGGGCGACCTATAAAGTATGCGACAAATGTAGAAACCTTTATAAGGGCGCTTACGAGCTAGTAAGTTATCTACCGACCGCCTTTAGTACTTATACTAATAGCGTTATAGCTCGGGCTAGAATAGTAAGGTCGCGTAAATCGCGTTAGATAGCTATATAAGGAGTACTTTAGCATTATGTTAGACCTCTCGGAGACTATAGAGGATAAGTAAGAGCTACGCCTAATAGTTCGCTCCTCCTAGAATACTAGGCGCGTAGCGCGTACGCTCTATCTTACCGCTCGCATACTTAATCGGTCTATTAAGGTAGAAGAGAATAAGCTAGCGCGTCGCGGCCTTAAATAGGGCGTACTAACATCGGCTCCTCGTTCTATATAGGACTTCTAAGCCCTCGCTCTCGACTAGTAATTATAGGACGTAGGAAATTACCCGTCTTAACGTACTTCCTCTCGTCTAGGCGGTTCGCTCGCTATAAGTACCGCCTTCTCTCCGCCGTCTATCTACGTACTAACCTTAAATAGCATCCCTCTAAATACGTAGTACGAAATAATAGTCGCAACGACCGCGCTATTATTAATAAAGCGACTAACTAGCTACCTACTATACCGTCTAAACGCCGCTAGCGCTCCGACTAGGGTATACCTCTACCTTCGAGTAAGTTAAACGCTACCCTAGCCTTATAGGCTAGCTACCGTCGCTCCCGTATAGAAGCTTTCTCCGACGATAACGAGTACCTAAATTTAGCCTACCGTAGCTACTACCTTTCCGTCCGCGGCCCGCGTTCTATCTTACGCCGCTTCGGCTTAGCTTCTAGCTCCGGTTCTAGTAACTCTATCCGCTAGCGCGACGCCTTAGGTAGCGAGCTTATAATATAGTCTAGGCGTAATAGTAGCGCGATTCCTCGTCGTAACCTAACGTAGGATTTTTAACGCGTACGTACCGTAACCGACTATAGCGTCGATTTAGATTACGAGTAGTACTTAAGCGACGAGCCTTCTCCTAATAAAATCGATAGTAGCGACGAGCTACTAGATATATTCGCCGACATACTTCGCCGCTATAGAGATAAGCGTACTCGCTCCGCCGTCGTACTATCTACGCGTCTCGTCTAAAACGCTAATCCTCTTACTATCGCCGAGCGCGTTCGCCTCTACGATTAAGGCGGCATCGAGGCCGTACGACGAGAGTAATAGCGCCGAGAGTAAGTAAGCGACTTACTCTACTAGAAGGCTACCGTAGATGCCTAGCGCCGTCGCTTTACTATTAGTACTACTATTACCTCGCCTATACGTAGCCGCTCTTCTCTACGCCGTCGTCGTCGCATAGGCGCGACGCCTACTCTAGCATACTACGAAGGTAATAGCGAGGCGTCTATAGACTCGCTAGATCCTATACTTATATCTAGCGCTCTACGCGAGACTTCTCTATTACTACCTACGCGTTATAGCCGTAACTCTCGTCCTATTAATAATACTCGCCCTAATAACGCCGCCCGCCGTCGCACCGCCGGGGGTATAGAGGAGCTTAGTAATAATCTCGTCGAACTATATACTACACGGTATTAGACTCCTCGCTATCGCCGTCGTAGTAGCGATAGCGGCGTACGCGTTTAGCCTACGCTAGTATACGTTATCTTAGATAATAAGGAGGGTAGTATTACCCTTCTAACTATACTAGTACCGCCTACTATACCCGCTCTAGTAGCTACGCTATAGTAGCTAACTCCTACGCCTTCTACGGTTAGTAGCGCCTTAAAGGCTACTAGGGAGATGCTAAGCTTTAGAGTTAGCGCGTATAACGCGTATCGTGCCTTTAAAGGCTAAGGGTTACTTTTTACCTACGTAATTATATCTTTTAGTAGACCCGCCGGGGGTCCGCCTACTATCTAGGTTTTTAGAGTTTATACATTTTTATTTTTAGTACTCTATAGTAATAGAAACGCGACTCTATACTTATTCTTTTTCTTTTATTTTCTTCTTACCTTTCCTCCGCCTACTATCCGCCTTCTCCTAGTCTTTAAGAAGCTTATCTATATTCTCGAAGTCCTCTTCGCCTTCCTAGGTATTATATGTCTCGTTATAGCCCTTCTAGCGTAATCGGTACTACGTCTATCCGTCTCGGCTTCTTTTATTAACGATCTTTTCTACTTCCTATACCTCGGTACTATCTAGAAGAATCTCGGGAGCCGCGATATTCGCCTACTCCTCGCCGGCTCTTCCGTAGTATAGACGAAGTAAGGATATATAGAAGACATTATAGATCTAGTAGGTTATTAGGAGGGTTAGGCGGTACGCCTACGTACCGATAGCTTTTTCTACCCTAAAAGGTCCTACGAATTATATACTAAGCTTACGGCTAGGCTAACGTAACTTTAGGTTCTTAGTACTTAGGAGTACGAAGTTACCCTTATTAAACGTTACTATAGTATGCCGCTTATTATACGCCTTCTATTAGTAGGCTTACGCTCGCTATAAGTACTCTATCGCAATCTTACGCGTATTCCTTAACTATTCGACTCTATCTGTCGCTACCGGTACCTCCCCCTCTCGCTATACGTCCTCATATAGCTCCGACTACCTCGGGTATTCTCTATAAATAAGGAAGAAAGGCGTTTCGCCTATGCTAGAGTATTTAGAGTTATTATAGGTAAACTCTACGAAGGGTAGTTACCGTACCTACTCCGCCTACGCTTCGCTAATAAAGGAACGTAGGTAACCTTCTAACGTTCTATTCTAGATTTCCGTTTAGCTATCGGTTTAAGGGTAGTACGCCGTCGATAGACGTCGTTTTATCTAGTACTAAAAATATAGCTTAGTCTAGAAACCCGATGTAAATAGCGAACCTCTCTCGCTAACGATTCCTTTAGGTATCCTAAATCTTAATACGACCCTTTCGAAGAAGTATTCCGTAAAGTCTAGCGTCTTCTATATTTCTTATGCCGGGATATATAGTACTATCTTAGAGAACCTATTAACGATAACGAGGATACTATTATAGACTACGCCCTTATACTTTACTGGCGGTAGCTTAGTAATAAAGTCTAAGCTAATCTCCGACTAGATTTTAGAGGGGATCGGTAGACTCGTAAGCGTACTATACGGTAGTTATCGACTCGACTTTATCTTTTAGTAAATAGGGTAAGTCTTAATATAGGTATTAACATCTTATTCTATCTCGGGCTAATATAGCGATCGGTATACGAGCGCGATTATCTTTAGTATACCGAAATGCCTCGCTAGTTTCGAATCGTAGTAAGTAGATAAGATCTCCTAGCGGACCGCCTACTTATCTAGAATATATAGTCTACCTTTAAATCGAAGTAGGCCTTTCTTATCGAATCTCTACTTCTAGAGCCTACGTACTTAGTTCCGTTCCTCCGGCTCGTCCCTCTTCCGCTTAATAAAGTTATTACGGTGCTATAGCTAAGTAATAAGGCTAATAAAGGGTTCCGAAATATCGGTAGATATAGTTTCGCTCGCTAGTAATACTTTAGCTACCGAGCGTAGTACGTACTATATATATTTAGTAGCGCTAGTAAGTTAGGAAGTCTCGCTCGCTATTTCCGCCTACTCTTCGCCGGCGGTCTCTAAGTTCTCCTTAGTCGTAGACTCCCTAGATCTACTAGTCGTTATAGCCCGGGCGTATATAATACGAACTACCTACGGCATTACTTCGCTATCTACTAGCTTTAACTTATACTACAGGGTTAGTAATAGTTAATTTACCGTATAGTTCTCGCTCTAGTAGTCCTATCTCCTAGACGGACTATTAGTAGGATTATTCTTCCCTACCTAGTAGTAAATCTCGAAATTAAAACCTCTAAGGAATACGGCCTATCGTACTTAACGAGGGTTTAGCCGTTAAACGGTTTAGATAGTTTTAAGGTTATTATAATTAGTATATACCTAGATAGGTTTTACTA
>LFZN01000054.1:0-85552 GCA_001578235.1 Pseudocercospora eumusae
TAGATAGATTAATCCTAATAAATAATACGACGATGTTAACGATTATATAGTATAACGTTAATAAGAGTAAAGATAAAGTATAGAGAAGCTTCCTCTAAGCCCTCTAACCGAAATACTACTACGTTATAGCGATCTAGGAACTATAGTTAAACCTATACTCCTTAAAACCTATAACGGTAAAGGACCTAAGATACTATATAATTATATATAAGAAGGGAACGCTAAGAACCTATATCTACGTTAGTAAAGAGATCTCTATAGATTCTTAGGAACCTATAGAATAAGAGGACGGGGACTCGACTACGATAAGGATATATACCGCCTAAGGCCCGATAAAGATCTATTACATCTATAACCTACCGCCGGAATTAAGAAGTAGTACTTAACTTAATACCCTAATAAGGATCCTAACGATAATCCGGGACGATCGATAGTAGGTAATAGTCGGAGACTTTAACCTCTACTACCTACTCTAGGGATCCGACTTTATACCGGCATACTACTACCTAGCGGGAAGATTAATCGACGTAATAGAAAGGGAAGGAATAGAGATAGTAACCCTAAAGGGACTAACGACGTAGGAAGCGAGATCTAGTAAAAGTATAATCGACCTATACTTCGTAACCTAAGTAATTAGGGAAAGGGTTCGAAAATATATAGTAAATATAGATATAGAATCCTCGTTAGACTACTTACCGATTTAGACGGAGATCGATCTATAGGCTACCTAGGAATAAGAACCCGAAGCGAAACTAAACTAGAAGAGGGCTAACTAGGACGAGACTAATAGATTACTAGAACTAAGAGTCTAGGAAATAGCGGCGAGAGACCTTAGGAACCGGGACGATATCGAGAGAGCGGTAGAATATCTAATCTAGGCTATATAAGAAGCTATAGAAGTAACGGTACCCTCGAGTAATCTATTTAAGTACTAGTAACTATACTAGACGGAGGAATATACGGAGAAAGTAAAGGAAGTAAGAAAGGTAAGGAGGAAGTAGACTACTACGTACTCCTAAGAGGACTAGGACGTATACTATAGAGCTACTTAAGAAAAGAAGAAATAGATTAAGAGAAATAAGATATAGGAGTAGAAATCTACGGTAGGGATACTTACGAAAAAGCCCGAAGATATATAAAGGATAGTAAAATAGGCGAGGTAACTATCTTAAGATAGAGACTAACTACCCTAATTCCCTAATATTAAGGATAGGTAAGGAAATACCTATACTACTAACGAGGATAAAGCGGGAGCCTTAGAACGATATTTCTTTAGTAGCTACGTAGAAGCCGACCTAATAGATATTCGAGGGGTAGAAGTAGAACCGCCGATAGATAGGACTAAATAGAAGCTAGAAACGGATACGAAGGAGGTTATAGTAACTATAGCGAAACTTCTAGGTAAGAAAGCCCTAGGCCTAGATAGGGTATATAATATTATACTTAAAGCCTATAATAAGACGCTAGCCCCGGCGATAGCTAATATCTTTATAGCCTATATAGAGTAAGGATACTACCTAAAACGGTTTAAGGAATCCCTTACTATAGTACTTAGGAAGCTATAGAAAGAGGACTACTCCTAACTTAAGTTATACCGACTAATTATACTCCTAAATATAATAGGTAAGCTCTTAGAAAAAGTAGTAGTAAGGAGGCTTATAGAGTTCGCGGAAGAGTATAAAGTACTACCGGAGGAATAAATAGGGAGGAGAGTAAAGAGATCTACCCTAATAGTAGTCGAGCTTATTACGGAGTAGATTAAATATATATAGTACTACGGAAAGAATAAAGTAGCGTTACTCCTCTTACTCGATATCTCTAGAGTATTCGATAACGTCTTATACGAGAGACTAATATATATCCTAAGGTAAAAAAGAATACTAATATAGATAGTCGAATTTATCTAATCGTTCCTAAAAGAGAGGACGACCTAACTACTCCTAGGAAGATATAAGTTAGCCCCTATTTAGATAAATACGGGAATACCCTAAGGATTAACCCTCTTACTAATTCTCTTCCTCGTATTCGTCGCGGATCTCCTACCGAAACTTAGAATAGATAGGACATTAGTATCGGGATTCGTCGATAATACTAATATCCTAGCTTAGTTAAACTTAATAGAAGAGAACTATAGAATCCTAGAAAAGTAATACGAGGAGTACGAAATATAGGTACGGAAATATAGAGCTAAATTCGCGCTAAAGAAGTACTAACTAATCTACTTTAGTAAAGCGAAGACTAAATATAATATAAAAGCGCTAATTACAATCTAGGGATACCTTACTAAGCCTACCCTAGAACTACGAGTCCTAGGAATATAGCTAGACCTAAAACTAAGCTAGGGCCTATAGGTTAAGAAAGTATAGATAAGAGCTAACGCGAATAGGTAATCTATCGAAAGACTAACGGCCTTAATATAGAGAGTAATATTCGATAAAGCGAAGACTATATATAAAGCGATTATAAAGCCGGCTATACTATATAGAGCCTAAGTCTAGGTAGTATAGGATAAGACCCTAAAGAGGATTATAGAACTACTTAATAGAGTCTAAGCCTAATACCTAAGAAGAGTTACGGGAGTATATAAGTCTACCCCTACTAAGGTATTAGAAATAGAGACGGGATCGCTACTAATATATTAATACCTAAAAGGAATAAGGTACTAATACGCTATTAAAACGACCCTATACCCGGCCTAGGAAACTATTAAGGACGCGCTCGAGAAGATCCGCGATTAAGTACTATAGAGAAGGAAAAGGGTTTATAGGCCCGAGAGAAAGGTCTAAAAGGAGGTAGATCTAGCCCGGGGAATAGAAATCTAATATAAGGTATTCTAAGCTATAGAGAAAAGGGAGGGAAGAAGAGGCTAAAGTATAGCGGAGGAGATAGCGAGAATACTCTAGGAAGAAGAATAGAGAGAAATACTAAGGAGAAATAGGATACTAAAAGCGTTAACGACCTTCGGGAGTAATAATAACCGGATCTATAAAGACCTAAAGAGGGCGGAAGTAAATATAGCGATATAACTACGCTCCGAGTATATCGGTCTTAGAGCCTACCTATACTAGAGAAGAGTCCTAGGAATAGAAAGTAAAGCTTACCTATATAGCTACCCGTCTTAAAACCCTAAGTATATATTACTAGTATATAAACGATAGAGGAAAGGGAGGAGCGAGTAGAGATACTAGATAAAAGAGAGAGAATACGATAAAATTATTATAAATAAAGAAGATATAAGAAGAATTACGAAATAGATTATTAGAGAGGGATACCTCGAATAATACGTACTAGCCTAGGAGATAGAGGAATAGATAGAGAGAAGGGGGGAGGAGAAGGAGGGGAGTAAAGAGGAGGGAGTATTAGGGTAGTAGGTAAGGTAGTTAGAGGGGAAACGCTATAATACTAGTATACCCTAGAGGAAGTTAAACCGAAGGATAAGGGAAGGAAAGATATAACGAAGGTAAGGAGGAGAGGTTTTTACTAGCGAGCCTAGTTTCCTTTTTATAGAACACATAGCGTTAGACCTATATAGGCCGATAGGTACTAAAACAGGCAAATGAAAGATCTATCTATCTAATACTAATATAGATCTAGATAATGTAGCGTAAATAGACGTCGATAGCGGCGTAGATCTATATACTAAAGTACTTAAACTTATAGTAAGCATCGATTAATAACGTATAGCCTAGCCTTAGAGTTATAATCGTACCGTAGTACTCTCGCGCCCGCTTACGGCGGACTCGCTACCTATCGGGATTTAGTAGATAGGTAATACGGTATACTCGGTCTCTATAGGAATCGTTAGCTAGGGGAGTACGCGAGTCTAGTAGCGAGTAGACCTACCTACCTATAATGTTATATTTCGATCTTATAAAGGTATATAGGTTCCTTCGGCTATAGGCCTCTACCGCTAACTTCTCTAACTCTTCCTATAGTATTATAGCTATCTACTCCTTAGCCTCTATATACCTTTCTCGAGATATTTTCTTAGTAAGACTAAGTTCTTAACGTATCCGTTAATATCTTCGTTCTCTAATATCGAAGCTATCTACCTATAGTATTCGAACCGCGTCTATATCGGTTAACTATAGAATATAGAAGGTATATGTAACGCGGATCTTTAAGGCTTCGATATCGTTAACTTAACGATAGTCGGTATAGCGATCGTAACTAATATTCTAGTCCCTTATCCTTCGCCGGAGTATATCTAGAGATATCTTTAAGCCGGTCTACTATTCGATGTACTAAGCGATATCTTCCTTTAAAGTACCGCTCTCGACTTAAGAGGTAATCTAGGCCCGAAAGAGCGATAAATCGATACGTAGAGGTATAATTATACCGTAGGATAAGCGAGTAAGGCGCGAGTCTCGAGTATTTATAAAAGAAGCGGTATAGAAAGGTAGGTAGGGAAATAGTGGAGTTAGAGGTTAGAGGTGGAGAAAATGCTATTACATAGTTGGTATATACAGGCCTCACTAAAGACAGAAGTCGCGGTCGAGATCACGACCTTTGCACGACTGTCATCCTTGATTAGTCCAGTAAAGACTTGAATGAAGAAGCAGCGCAGCACCTTCGACTTCAGTCATTGCTCTGGATGGCATTGCTGGCACGACGATAATGCATTACCTCCACCCTCGCTCGCGGACCACAGGCACGCTCTTTACTACCACTCTGGCCATCTCATTCGCCGTCGTCGCCCTACCGCATCTTTTGCCGTGCCCGGTCGATCGAAGGCAATTTGCGGATAGCTATGAGACTCCCGATGGAAGAACTGTCAGGAGACGGAAGAAGAGATGTGTGCAGGATGGAGCTGATGCGAATGAGAACGTTGAAAGCATTCCAGATGCTTTGGCAGATACTAGACCACAACGAGAGTGCCCGTTGCCGAAGCCTGGAGGCATAGTTGGTCAAATCATGGGCTTCACGAAGGATGAGCGCCAGAAGCCTACGGAAGTCATTGTTCAAAGTCTCCAGAACAAGCGGCAAAGGAGTCTGCCAAGCGACTCGTCTGACACGCCTTGAGAATAATTTCCAACAAGGATCTGCTAAATCGACATCTGCCACAGAGACAGTCTACAGAGGCCCGCTCTATAGCCGGATGACAACAAGAGAGTATCCAACCGGCTTCGAATCAATGGCACCGCTTTCCAGTCTGACATCATCCTTGATGCAGAGAATATGAACTGCACGAGTGTTGCATCATCCAGACCAGGAGCGATTGGCAACGCCCCGCCGCAGCAAAAAGCACACTTCATGTAGTGATCTGCTGCTGCTGCACTGCAAATGCGCTGTTTTCCTTGGAGCAAATGTTGCATAGAAGCCTGCCAAACGGCTTGAATGGCACAAGCTTCTGTATGCCCACCAGCGTCTGGAAATGGGCCCTGGGAAAGAATCTTGCCTGCACGACTCGTCTTGACAACAGGATTCTATCGCCTGTCGGCACCCTGGAAATGATGAGGACGACACTGGTCCGTACAGCGGGTCAACGGTAGCACCTACGCTGTACGAGTGGGAGAAGGCCGCCCACCTTCACAGAGATATTGAAGGCCGGCCTGGTGCCATCGTGTCAAGATGTCTGACCGCAATTTCATAACTCAAGGCTGTCAACGAAGTGAGGACTTTGAGGCACAATGCCATAAAGGGGAAAAGGGCGACGTAGGAATTTGCATGATCGGAAAGATCATTCTCTGTACCATATATACACCAACGCCACGCTAAGGACTTCCATCTGTCTTACCTGCTTTCTGTAGGCCGCTCACATCTGTATCTCATTCCCAACCTCAATGCGCCATCGCCTTCCCAATCTCGCTCTCCCAATTATCCGCCCTCTCAAACCCATTCGAAAAAGTACTATAATCCATCATCGCCTGTCTAACCTGACTCGCATCCGTCAAAACAAAAGGCCCATACTGCACAATCGGCTGATCAAGCGGCATTCCCGCCACAAGAAGAAACCTCGCATTCTCCTTCGCACTCTCAGGAACTTCAGCAATAACCTGATCCCCATTCTGCTCAAAAACAGTATTATGAAATTTCTCAACTTTCTGCTTCATAGCCCCAGTATCCCAATACGTAGTACCCTCAAGCGTATACGCGAAAGAATTCCAACCCGCGGGCAGATTCTGGATGAATTTTCCGCCTGGCTGCATCGTTACGTCTAGGAGCCAGACGGGCGTGTATGCTAATTCTTGAACGGAATCTACGCCTTGGGATCTTCCGGAAATGACTTTGACAGTGACCTTGCCATCTTCAGTCTTTGCAGTGGGAATCTCAGAAGATCGGAGATCGCGGTATCGAGGTTCACAAGATTTGAGGTCTTTGGGGAGATCGACCCACAGCTGCATGCCTACGTTCGGACTTCCGTCGCCGTTGTTATGAGGCATTTCCGCATGTACGATTCCTCGACCTGCGGTCATGAATTGGAGGTCTCCGGGCCAAATCGTGCCCTTGTGGCCTGCGAAATCTTCGTGGTCGACTGCTCCGGATAGGAGGTATGTTATTGTCTCTTGGCCGCGGTGGGGGTGGTCTGGGAAGCCGGCGCCCACGCCTACTGAGAAGTGATCGAGCATGAGGAAAGGTGTGAAGTTGCGTAGTCGTGGTGTGCCGATAGAGCGTCTGACTGTGGCGCCTGCGCCTTCGGCTTGTTCGATGGCCTCGAAGACCTTTTGGATGCCTCTAGGTTTTGGATTCGCAGCATTAAGACTTGGGTCTGAAGGAGGAATGACTGGGAGTCCTGCGAATTTCGAGGTTGTGGCCATGGTTGTGTAGTTGCTAGTCAGGTTCAAACTTCTATTCTTTAAAGCTGTTGTGGATCTCTGGAATATTGCTCGCATGTATTCTGAGACTGTTTCTTGGTTGTACGCTGTAATGGCGATTGCTAGTATGCTCACAAAAATTGAGAAGAGGAGCTTCATTTGTCGATCAAAAGCTGTATTTATACGTTGCCGAGCTAACAGGAAAGAAGACGCATGAAGGGAAGAGAGGTCGTCGTTGTGGTTTAGTGATAGCTTACTAGGCATTGGCAATGCTGCATTGCTAAAGACGGTCAATTTGTGCTGTTTATGCACGGGCTCTTGCTCGGCTTTAGTGATGTCAGCAAAATGTCAGCAGAAATGTGAGCAAATTTGTTCGAGAAACGAAGTTTCCATTTGTGGTCCTGCATCGTGGAAGCCTGTGGAATCCGTGGCCATAAGCCCTACGCCAACATGAAAGTCCGGTAGCGATGTTGAGCAATTGCGGGCTCAGTTGGTCTCCTCTACTTCTCCCTCGATGGCGTGTGAGCCCCTTACCAACGCTGCGATCCTGTCCAGCTTTCCCAGCAGCTGCTCAAACCCATCGCCGTCGTCTTCCACATCAGGCCCGATGTCTGACGGGAAAACTACCTCAAAGGTATCATCCCAGTCAGCAGCCTCGCCGATCGGCAGACTTTCATTCTTGCTGAAGGCCGTATCCCAGTCAGTTCTGAACACATTGACGCCCCAGCGAGCCTCGTACACGGTGACTTTTTGCTTCTCAACAAGCGTTTGTGGCGTCGAGAAAATTCGATCCTGGAAGCGCTTTAGCTCCAACGTGTAATCGGAGTTCAAGATATTGTATCGGAAAGATATTTCTTGACGAAAAGAGCGCACCCTTATGAAAGGGTTGTAGCGGACGAACGACTTGTCGGCAGACTGCTTCACTGCTTGAATCGGATCAATGGTGACCCTTGATGCAAAGTCTCGCAAGTTCTGTGGAACCTTGTACTCTTCGACGGATCGTGATGCAGCGATCTCGAATTGCCACGCAGATCCTGTATGCAAATCCGTCAAGCTCATGTCGAGTAGCGGCGTTGGACGGTTGGTGTCGCGATCCAGACGTGTCCACTTCGCCTGCTCGAGGAGATACTCCGGCCCATCAGCCTTCCCTTCTTCTAACTCGTGCCAGGACATATGAAGTTGTAGAGCTCCATTTGCGTCGTCGAATACGAAAGTTGCCGCAAATACTGGTTTGACATCGCGAAGGGAGGTGGTCATGGCTCCATGGGGAATGAGCAAGTCGCTGGCTTGAAGGAACACGTCATGAACCTTTGCCTCAGCTGTGGCATCGCCAATCCTACATCAAACGTTAGCAGAGATCTGTGGCACGTGCAATTGCATGCTTACTCTTCTGTCACTCTGCCGAAGAACTGGGATTCCTCCGTCATGTCTTGATACTCCTTGAGCTCATAGAGCACATCCTGCGGATTCTCATCGACGGCGTCCTCTGGCATGCGGTAGCTAGAAAGGAGAAAGGTGCCCAGACGTATCCGAAGTGTAATGTGGCCCTGATAGAAGTGGATCTTGCGAAGAGCATTGCCCAGTGTCACTCTTACCCGCTCAGTGTTCATCTTGCTGAGATGACGGTTCGACTCAATCTTAGGTCTGCTCTCCTCGAAGCCTTCGGCGCGAGGCGACATGCTCGGTGTGCCATCGACGGTGTCGACATCGGATGAGGCCAATACTGCAGGCAGCGGGTAGGGCTCCAGGTAGACGTGGGTGGGAATATTTGCTCCGTTCAGCCAGCGAACAAGGTAGGTTCGTGCTGGATTGATGGAGCGCGCAGTGAGCTGAAAGCACGACTTGCGCAAACGCATAAGAGCGCGTTTGACCTTCTTCTCAGCACCCATGACCCGGAAAACTGAACGCTCTGACGCAAAGTCGATGTAACACGAAGTATCCATGCGGATGTCGTCAAGCGCCTCGAAACTGGGTCCAAGCACTTCATTCGGCTTGTACTCTGTCGATGGCCAGTGGAATGAGCCTATCGCCGGGTAATTCATGCCTCGGGGAGGAAATTGGCGGAAACGGCTTTTCTTGATCTCTCGTGCCCATCGATCCTCGTAGCGTTGTCGAAGGACCGGTGTTAAGGAGACCACCTTTGCGAAAGAGCCAGCGCTTCTGCCCTTCTGCGACATAAGCTCATCGATGCGAAACATGAGAGCATTCTTCGCTGCCGTCACATCTGCATCTTCGCCCCAGATACCAAACGTGAGATGCGCAGCATACTTGTCGATGGCATCGCAATGGATGAAGGTGCCCGAGTCCTTCGCTACTGTTTGTAGGAGGTGACGCGTCTCGTCTTCAATGGCGAGGATGGGCGGGATGCGGATGTCGCCGAGAGGAGGCTTGTGAGAGCGCCAGAGCGCTTGAGCATCATTATCAGCGTCTGCGAGCAATCTTGGTGCTGGATGTTTCGCGTTGACGGGCTCGGTGTAGCGGCCATCTGGCTCTCTCGCTCGGCGCCACTTGTTAGCCGAATGCTGGCGACGACGCCGGTTCTGCTTCTGCTGCTTCTTGCTCTGCTTCGTGTTGCCGACTACCTCCCATTCAGGCCCATCATCCATGCCCAGCTCAAGCTCCTCAGGCGGCGCCGCTATGGTGTCATCCCAGGTGCGAGCATTGGAAACCTCGTAATCCTCTGCGGGTGCCATGTTTAATGTTTGGTGGTGCAGGGCGGATGGCTGTAACTGCTAGGAGTGCATGTGCATGTGCAGGTGGTGGGCTTGAACGTGGAAGAATTAAGGTAAGTGTGCTTTGTCGAAGCATCAGTCGACCTGACAACGGACACAGCAAGCTGCCTTTGATTTAGAACTACCAACATGCTCCATCTCGTGCATGAACATTCTCACTTCATCCAGCGTTCGTTACTTGCTACTACCAAAGCTGTGAAACTGGTAACTGCCATCATTCCCAGGCATATACCAACTTCAAGTCATTATCATGGCTCCTTCTCTTCCAAAGCCATATGTGTTATCTCACCAACGAAGCAAAGTGAGAGAAGAGGAGGAGACGTTGAAATTGCTTGCATGAAACTTTGACACGCTCTCACCTGACTTCGCACCAAACTTTACTTCTGCGCGTTCGCGTCCTCCAGAACATTGCCGCCGACATTCAACCTCCTTCGCTGGTCCCATTGCCTGTTCAACAGACTTACCATCAGGATGCCGCCAAAGCGCAAGCGATCGAAAATTAAACAGGCAAGACATTATTTGTCTGGAGGTGGCGTGCTTCGAGAGGATTCCGACGATGAACTTGGACTCGAAGACCATCCCTGGCAATGGATTTACGATGCGGAGCACAAAACAATCGTTGGCGCCCGCATGGGTAGCTTTGAATGCTTTCTGGGAGATGCTGTCCTTTTGAAAGCTCCGACGAGCAACGAGGCATGGGTTGCGATTCTTTACGAGTTCCTTGAAGGAGAAGAGGAGGACGAGGACGGCGATGTTACGGTAGAGAAGCAGGCAACCATGCTGTGGTTCTCGTCGGAGAACCATATCAGAAGCAAAAAGAAGCGTACGGACTTTTTGGACAACGAGCTCTACATCACAGCCGCATTCGACAATACAGCTTTGACAACTATAAATGGCAAGGCATCAGTGTACTCACTGGAGATCTTCAAGAAGAAGTTCCCGAGCGGCAAGATTCCTCGAAACTCCAAAGCACATGGCAAGACATTCGTATGCAGAAGAGGTGTACAGCCACGGACCGCAAGCTATACAGAAGAGTTTGTTTGGGAGGAGGTCTACAGCGGCAAGGACGACATGGATGATCTCGTGAAGATGGTAGAGTCTCAGACCGTCAAGACACGTAAACGAAGAGCCCCAGCAAAGAGTCGAGATCTGGATGACTTTGTGGACGACTTTGTGGACGATGAAGAGGACGAGCCGCAGACACCTCGTAAGAAACGCAAGCTCAACTCTGCAACGCCGACTCCATCCAAAGCAAAACAGTTGACACCTCGAAAACTGGTCACCCCGTCTGGCCGCAAGATTGCCACGAAAAAAGCGTTGGAGTTCACTCCTCTTGGTACAAGGATGCTGTCTCCCTCGCAGACACAGTCATCACCGTACCAGCTTGCGAGGTCAAAGCTACATGTTTCCGCCGTTCCCCATGCCCTGCCCTGCCGAGAGACGGAATTTGACACGGTATACTCGCATCTGGAAGCTGCCATCACAGCAGGAACTGGATCTTGCATCTATATTTCTGGCACGCCCGGGACAGGGAAAACAGCTACTGTGAGAGAAGTCGTCGCTAGTTTGCAGACGGCAGTGGCAGACGAGCAATTGGACGACTTTTACTTTGTGGAAATCAACGGCATGAAAGTCACGGATCCACATCAGTCCTACAGTCTATTGTGGGAAGCGCTGAAGGGCGACAGAGTGAGCTCATCTCATGCTTTGGAGCTTCTCGAGCGCGAGTTTACTACACCCAGCCCTCGAAGAGTTCCTTGTGTGGTTCTGATGGACGAGCTTGACCAGCTTGTCACCCGTAACCAGGGTGTCATGTACAACTTCTTCAATTGGCCACAGCTTCGACACTCTCGACTCATCGTACTTGCCGTGGCCAACACGATGGACTTGCCAGAACGAACACTCTCGAACAAGATCTCGAGCAGACTTGGATTGACGAGAATAACATTTCCCGGCTATACCCATGTCCAGCTCATCAAGATCATACAGAGCCGACTAGAGGGCGTAGGTCAAGTCGTCGTCGAACCTGACGCTGTGCAGTTCGCCAGTCGAAAAGTCGCTGCGGTCTCTGGTGATGCTAGACGAGCTCTGGATATCTGCAGAAGAGCAGTCGAGATCGCGGAGCAAGAAGTCATCAATCAAGGCCCAACTGGCAAGGAGAACCAGGCCCCAGACGGCACGCCCAGCAAGACTCCTGCAAAAGAGCGGAAAGGGACAACCGCCATGATCCAACCCAGAAAAGGCCTCGTGACAATCGCAACCATCAAACGCGCCATAAGTGAAGCAACCTCAACACCTTTAGCAGCACATCTCCGATCTCTCCCCTTATCAAACAAAGTCTTCCTCGCAGCTCTCCTCGCCCGCCTCCGTCGAACAGGAATCACAGAATCCACACTCGCAGACATGGTAGATGAAGCCGAAGCCATGGCCAAAATGAACCCGAACAAGGACATTGAAACATATCTCCTCACGCCCGACGCAACACCCGAACCGGACCTTGAAGAGGAAGGAGGCAATTTGATGACGCCTTCAAAACGTGGACGAAGAAAAGTGGCAAAGGAAATTGAACGTGCTCCGAGGATATTGGCGTTTGGGTTGGCGGCGAGGGAGTTGGCTGAGGCTGGAATCATCGGGGTGGAGAATAGACATGGTGATCGGGTTGGGAGAGTTCGATTGGGTGTCGGTGAGGAGGAAATTCGAGGCGCATTGCGAGAGGATGATGATTGTAAAGGTTTGGGATTTGGTAGCTAATGATGATGACACGGATGATGCACTTTTTTCCCCCCATGGCTGGAAGACATGCTATCTATGTCTAGTTGCGCACTCTCTGCGTCTTGTCTACTTGTACCAATTCCCAGGCAATCCGCTCCGAATCTGTGGAGCAGCAGGCACATTCGATGCGCGCCATTGTACACTGCCAGAAGAGACAGTAGTGGTACCTGCAGCGCCGTAGAAACTCCTCGGTGCTGAGGCTGCTGAGCTGTCGTACAGTGGGTTGTGTACACTCGTGCCGAGAGCATGGCGTGAACCGAAATTGAGAGGATTTGGCGCCGTGCCAGATCGTCGTCTGTTCTCATCAATCTCTCCTTCTTCCAGCCGCGGTGGAATCTTGGCGGAGGATTTCCCGTTACAGGCAGTTAAATCGGTGCTTGCTTCCATGCCATGCTAGAGATGGAGATTGCACTCGAGTTCGTATCTGTCGTAGAAGCTTGAGAGAGCCTGCGCTTGCTGTCGGATGGTATTGTTTTCTGGAGGTCGACGCTCTGGAAAGTCCTTCACAGCGACCTTAAGGACTGCCAGGGCCATGTTGCCGTAGTGTCGAATGAATTTGCCGATATACTCCGGATCCAGCAGCCCTTGGAGAGTGACATACTGCAGACCCATCTGGTCTGTGCTTGGCGTGTTCAAGATTCGGGCAACAGCCTCCCAAAAGAGACGATTGGGAAAGGGATTGACTTGTGTCTTTGCTCGAGAAAAGTCGCGCAGGGTGATAGCGGCGAAGCAACGCGACATTCCAACGAATCGAGGGAAGGCTTGGTCTTTGCTGAACTGTGAGGTGTCCCAACCAAGTTCCTTCAGTGCTTCAGCACCCTTCTCAGAGCCAACTTTGCCGAAAAGGACCGGATGCACCTTGTTGAACTTGGCCAAGAAGATGTCGGACATGGCATGGGTCCCAGAGAGTTGCGTGGTTCCAGAAAAGATTTGCGCTGTGACAACGCCTATCACATCTGCATATTTTGGGTCGGCTACAGCGTCGATGCTCATCTGCTTGATTATGGCTTTCGTAGTGTGGTTGATGATGTACACGAGTCCTTTCGTCACTGGCACTGGCGGCACAGGTTCCACACGGACTTCATTGATGTCAATAGTTTCGTTCGGAAAGAATGATTGAGCCCACTGCCAGGTTTCTTTGATCACTTTGATCTGTGCCACCCAAGTTAGTCGGTCGCATCATCGTGTGTCAGAACTCAGCACTCACCTTGTCAATGTTGTTCCTCTTGTTCTGGTCGCTCTCTCCTTTCAGAAGCTGGCCCATCGTCTTCGTGATTGTAGCTTTCTTTTCTCGAAGCTGGGCGTACATCTTCTGCTGATCTGGTGCATTGCTATTCTTGAGGCTATCCACTTCCTGCCGCAGCACTTTGAGTCGTCGATGAATTCTCAAATATGCCTCATGGACACGCATACGATCGTCTATCGTGCTGACCAGCGCTTTCGGAGCGGCATTAGACAGTGTTGAAACAGCGGCTGGACCAATGCTGACATCAAGCGGACCACCTGAATGTGAGCTTGAAGCTTGCGATGCTGCTTGCGATGCTGCTTGCGATTGCTTCTGCTGCTGGGCTTGCGCTGCCGCAGCGTCTTCTCTGGTCTTCTTTTCAATCTCTTCCTTCTCACGCGCTGCCTTTTCTCGTGCAGCCTGTTGCTCACGGGCTCTAGCTGCATCTTCTTGCTGCTTTCGGAGAGCCTCGCGTTCAGCAGCGGCTTGACGTTCTCGCTCTGCTTGCTCATGGCGCTGCCTCTCCTCTTCTTCTGCCCTTCTGCGTTGCTCTTCTTCCCGCCGCCGCTGAGCTTCCCTCTCTTGTTCGAGCCTCCGACGCTGTTCTTCCACCCTTCGACGCTCCTCAGCCTCGCGTGCTAATCGTTCCCGCTCTTGTTGGAGCTGTATAGCCTCGCAGGTATGCTCTGCAGATCGCCGAATAGCGTCATGATGAGCCTGAGCTCTCTCAATCGCCTCGACATGTCGCTTTTGCTGTGCTTGCGCTTCTTCGTCTAACCTTCGCATGAAGCTGCGATCATGGTCCAGCAGGAGTTGCGATAATTCTTCGATTAGTTGGGCAGATTTTGCATCGTTCTGACTGTGTCTGTGGTATCCATTTGCGCGTCTCCGTGATGGACTCGAGCGAGCGCCGGGAGAGCTCATGGTGTGGCGGGCGGGTGATTTGCCATTCACAATTCCATACAGCGAAAAAAAATGTTGCAAGTGTGTCGGGTCGGGTCGGGCCCAATGATGTGTGTTTGTAGGTGAGCACAGAAAGAGCTTTTCTGGCGATTTTCAGTAAGAAGTGCGCTGTTCGGTGGTGGGGAGGCTGGTGTCGTGCTTTTTCGAAGCAACTGACTTCTCGCGTTTGTTAGACGCGAAGTAGACGCAGCAACAGCGACTATGACTATCGATAGTTCTAGCGCAGTGCGGCCCGTTCGGCAGCCTGCAGCTTGTCGATACGAAACATTATATGCCTGTCGGGGGAGAGGGCCGGAGACAGGCGAGTTGCCACTGACTCGATCACTTCACTGTGAAGACATTGGACTTGACGACTGGAGGCTTGCAGCATACTATACACGTTGTACTTTTGAACATGACGTCAGCAAATGTTGGCATGGCCGCATTATCGACGTCGGACCACGAGTCTCTGCAGACGGCAGCGTTTCAGCAGCATCATCATTCGGCAGAAGCAACGTTACAGACATGTAGCTCGAAGTTGAAAGCCGCTGAGCTCGAACAGACCGAGGCCGGACCATGGGTGGATCAAAATAGCTCTGCATTGCTACGGCTACGAGCGTGTCTACCAGGCTCCGCTGTCGATTAGCAGGGCAGCTGTTGGTGGCCGCCGTAGCCCCTGAGCGTGCGAGCAGCGGACTTTTTGGAGGCGGCGGTGGTGGAGGCGGAGAGGAGGAGATGCATGCAAATGAGACACGCCGGCTTCAATGTGGCGGCGAGGGCGGGGCGTACGGAGTAGTTAGTATTATTGTGTGCTTGTCCGCTTGCAGTGTGCAGTGTGCAGTGCCCTTTGAGTTCGAAGTTCGCGGCCCACAGATCTGTCCCGTGGACCCGTGCTGCGGCCTTGCCCATGGATGATGGACGGATGCTTCCCACCACCAACACCTTCCCCCCATCCTCTCCCTCCCTCCCACCTTCCCTCTGATTCCCCCATTATTTCAACGCCCTCACTCTCACTGTCCCTATTACTTGGCCGTCGCTCGCGTTGAGGCAGCTTCGTCTCGTTCCCCGCGCCTCCCACGCGCACCTGCTCGCTTGCTGCTTGCTGGCCGTCTCCTGCCAGGCCACGCCTCGATCTTTACCATCTCCCGCTCCTCCTCCTCGCCTCGCCTCGCCTCGCATACACCACACCACCGCAGAACCACGCAACATCATCCAACCCACGCATCGCCACCGCTCTACTCAGCAGTCTCTGCACGCTTGCATACACCAAACACATCCTCCCTCCATAGCTTGCTTCTCGCACACGCAACGTCACGCCCGTATCACCACTACCAACGCATCCTGACTCGGCCCTTGCATCGCCCGCCGCTAGCATTGGCTCGACAGTGAGCATCACCATACACATTCGACACCTGTACTATACCGCCATACCACATTCGGACCTGCCGGGTCGCCATGGATCAGCAGCAGCAGGGCCAACAAGGTCCGCAGGGGCCCGCGGGTCGCCGCCTGCACATCGCCCATCGTCGCAGCCCATCAGAGATGACCCCATTGATGAGTGAGTGCACCCGCCCAAGCTTCACGTGCCCTTGTCATTGTGCTCGTGCGGCCGCCGCCTTTGTGCGACACCCCCTGCTGACAGCTCCTATTAGTGGAGCAATTGGCTCTAGCCCAACAGATTGAGATGCTTCAGCAACAGCAACAGCAGATCGCCGCCACTCATCAGCAATATGTCAACATGGGCATGATCCCGCAGCAGCAGCAGCTGCCTAATCAGTTCCAGCAACTGCAGGGCCAGATGCAGAACCTCAATGTCTCGCCCAATCCGGGTGCCTTTCAATTCCCACAACAGCAGCAACATCTTGGAATTCCTATGACGGGTGGAATGGCCCAGCCGACTGGTCACCGAAGAAACCAATCTGCAATGCCCAACATGGGTATGGGTCCGCCACCGGCTCCTTCAGCCGGTGCCTCCGGCTCTGGCTTTGCAGACTTTGGCAACTTTGGACAGGGCCGAAACGAGAACAGCGCGCCCACACGCGGAAGAGGAGGTGGCGCTGCAGGTGGAGGCCACGCTCGCAGACATTCGCTTGCCCTTCCTGAGGCCAAGAAGGCGGCCGAGCTCGCTGAGGCGAAACGGAAGACTAGTGGCTTTCAGTTCCCACTGCCAGGCGCTAGCGGTTCTTCGCCTTCAGCAAAAGATCGGTCTGACAGCCCAGGAAATGGCGAAACAACTCAGACGTCTTCTAGTGCCACTCGTGGTGGCATGGCTGGAGGTCGTGGTCACGGACGAAGCCAGAGTATGGCCGTGGGAGGCCGTGGCATGGCCCAGAGCAGCCGTGGAGGACCGCAGGGCTTCCAATTCCCACCACCACAAGCCTCTGAGGGTGGAAACACTTCAGAATTAGGACGTCGCAACAGCCAAGGGCATGGTCGTACTGGTTCACGCAACTTCGAGGGTAACTGGCGAAATCCAAACAACAACCAAGCTGGCGACTCTCAAGGTAGCAACATGGGTAACTTCCAAATGAACCAGCAGGCTACTGCTCAGCCATTCCAGCCTGGTCACCGACAGCGTCAGTCTGTCAACAATCAATCGATCAGCTCCATCCAGAACTTCCAGCAATATGGACAGCCGCAGCTTGTGCAGCTTCCTCAGGGACAAGTTCTGGTCCAGCAACCCAATCTTTTCGGTGGTCACCAGCTCAATGCGCTACAGCTCGCGCAGCTGCAAGCGTATCAGCAGGCTGGCATCAATCCTAGCCTCGCGCAGCTCACCGGCCAGCACAATGCGCCACAGATGGGTCCTGGTCAACAGCAACAGCAGCGCAAGACGCTCTTCACGCCATATCTTCCACAGGCCACTCTACCAGCTCTACTTGCAGATGGTCAACTTGTCGCGGGTACCCTCCGCGTCAACAAGAAGAACCGCAGCGATGCCTACGTTACCACGCTCGACCTCGATGCCGACATCTTCATTTGCGGCAGCAAAGACCGCAACCGTGCTCTGGAAGGAGATTACGTTGCTGTCGAGCTCCTCGACGTTGACGAGGTGTGGGGTCAGAAGCGCGAGAAAGAAGAAAAGAAGAAGCGCAAGGACGTCACTGACCAGCGTAGTGGCAGCGTTACTGCCGTCAATGATGCAACTACTCAGCCTGAGAGCGCCGCCGATGGCGGTCTCCGCAGACGTGGTAGCTTGAAACAGCGCCCAACGCAGAAGAAGAACGACGATGTTGAAGTTGAAGGCCAGAGCTTGCTCTTGGTGGAGGAAGACGAAATCAACGATGAGCAGAAGCCGCTTTATGCTGGCCACATCGTTGCCGTGATTGAGCGTGTTGCCGGTCAAATGTTCTCTGGCACTCTCGGTCTGCTTCGTCCAAGCAGCCAGGCTACGAAGGAAAAGCAGGAAGCTGAACGCCAGGCTCGCGAGGGCAACTCCGGTCGCCAGCCAGAGCGTCAGCAAGACCGTCCGAAGATTGTCTGGTTCAAGCCGACTGACAAACGTGTGCCATTGATTGCCATTCCAACGGAACAAGCACCAAAGGACTTTGTCGACAACCACCAGAAGTATGCCGATCAGATCTTTGTTGCATGCATCAAGCGATGGCCAATCACCAGTTTGCATCCGTTCGGTACCCTCGTCGAGCAGCTTGGCCAAGCTGGAGAGCTGAAGGTGGAGACTGAAGCTCTCCTGCGTGACAACAACTTTGGTCCCGACGACTTCTCCGATGCCGTCCTCAAGAACGTTGGCCACGAAGACTGGTCCGTCGCCAACGACGGCGAAGCCGCCCTCGAAGGTCGGCGCGATTTCCGCAGCGAGACCACGTTCACGATCGACCCTAATGGCAGCAAGGAGCTCGACGATGCCCTTCACTTTAAAGAGCTTGACAATGGACTCGTTGAAGTCGGCATTCACGTCACTGACGTGGCTCACTTCATCAAGGCTAACTCTCTTGTTGACCGCGAGGCCAAGAAGCGAGGCACTGGTGTATATCTGATGAATAGGACTGTGGATATGCTGCCACCAAGACTCTCTCAAGAGATCTGCTGTCTGGTACCAGGAGAGGAGCGCTACACCGTCTCTGTGGTCTTCAAGGTTGACGCTGCTACTGGCCGCGTGATTGACGACGACACTTGGGTCGGCAAGTCGATCATCAAGAGCTCTGGGAAGCTTGCGTATGAGGATGTCGACGCCGTTATCAATGGCCAGACCGTCTCGTCGCTCGGAGAAGAGCGCTCGAAGCAGATTCGTCTGCTGCACTCCATCACCCAGAAGTTGCGCAAGGCCCGCTATGGCACCGACGAGGCTCACGTTCCATCGCTCCGTCTTTTGTACTCCTTGGACGACGAAAATGTGCCAGTCGAAGAGAATATCTTCAACTCTAGCCCATCACACGAGATGATTGAGGAGCTCAGCCATAAGACCAACGCTGTTGTTGCCAAGAAGATTCACGACGCCCTCGGCGACCGCGCTCTGCTGCGAACGATCGCTCCACCCAAGCCGCGCCGTCTTCAAACTTTCGCTCAGCGCATGTCGAACATTGGCTACGAGATTGACACATCAAGCTCTTCTGCACTGCACAACAGCCTGTTCCACGTCGAGGATGCCGACATCCGCACTGGAATGGAGACTTTGGTCTTCAAGTGCTTCAACCGCGCCAAGTACCAAGTTCCTGCACGCGCCGACAACCCTCATGACTTGGCACATTTTGCGTTGAACCTGCCCGTGTACACGCACTTCACAAATCCTTCTCGTCGTTACGCAGACATTGTTGTGCATCGCCAGCTGGAGGCAGTCCTCTCCGACGGCGCCATCGAGTTCAATGACGATGTCGAGAACCTCCACAAGACCGCCGAGGCCTGCAATGTCAAGAAGGATTCCGCACACAGCGCACAACAGCAGAGTGTCCACATCGAGGCTTGTCGCAGAATGAACCGCATCAGCGAAGAACAAGGCGGCGACCTGATCTCTGTCGGCATCGTCGTCTGTGTCTACGAATCGGCATTCGACGTATTCATCCCAGAGTACGGCTTCGAGAAGCGTGTGCACTGCGATCAGCTGCCATTGAAGAAGGCAGAGTTTGACAAGAACACGAGACTGCTTGAGCTTTACTGGGAGAAGGGTGTCCCATCTTCTGCATTTGTTCCTGAGGATGAGCGTCCACAGGCCAAGGGTCACCGTCCTACTCACAGCAGTGTGGCTCGCGAGGCGGTGGCCAAGCAGAAGCTTGCCGAGGAAGCAGAGCGCAAGGCAATGAACACTGGCTCCATCGACGCCAACGATGTTGATGCCTTGTTTGACGATGATGACGACAATGCCTCGGAAGCGACTGACAATGCTGCTGGCGTTGCGCTCAATGGTGACCGTGCTACTCAAAGTGGACCTCCATCTCCAACCAGAAACGGCCTTGCTCCTCAGAGATCCAAGTCCGATTCCCGCGTCCTGAACAACAGCAATGCTCCAGAGGCTAGGCTGAGCAACAAGGATAAGTACCTGGGACTGTTCAAGCTACGGGAAGAGAATGGCGACTACATCCAAGATGTCAAGGAGATGACCAGAGTACCTGTGTTGTTGAAGACTGACCTGACCAAGAGCCCACCGTAAGTAACACTTTTGGAATGCTGCCTGCGAACTAGACTAATCGTCGCAACAGGTGCCTCACGATCAGATCATTGAACCCGTATGCGTTGTGATGACGCTCGCTTGAATCTCTCACGATTCTCCGAGTGACGACCCTTTCATCCGCCACGATTTTAGAATGAACAAGTGCACGCCCCAGCACACATCACCACGGGTTACACAGCAAGGCCGAATCATGCGAAAGCTTGATTGGGACCTTCGACCTCGCCAGCTCTGTTCGAGCCACTGACCGGATACTATCGTTTACCAAGCAGCGCCCACATTCGGCGCTCTTGACAGCAGACCAACCTGCTGTATGGCCAAGAGCAAGAGGATATGGAAGAAGATTGTATGGTTGAAGATGTCATGTTTTGGGAAGCATGCCAGATGCCTGTTGTGGGACATGTTATCATGTCAAGCAAAGGCAAAATTTATTTGTGAGGAGACACAGATTGTACATGTACCATTCAGATTGGACGAATGAGCCAAGTTTTGGACCTGGATGGCACATGAAGGTGGAAGAGAGGATTTACATTGTTACCTTGTGTACTCGGTTTCTAGCTTAGCTTTCTGCGTTGACTATAGGACTGCTATATCACAAGGTTGTTCATTTGACATGATCTCATCTTCCCGTCGTACTGTTATGCTGCGTTTCACACACGCCCACGGTAGCTAGTACACCGACCGACAGGTAGCTCTCTTGGCACGATGACGTCTCCATGGTCCGACTGCTCGAATGTTCCTACCTCGACCATCCGCAAAATCCGCTGCACAAATTATGATCATGAAGAGTACGGAGCTTTTTCATTCTCTGCTGATTGACGACTACTTCTGCCACCACTTCAGGTCATTGCCAGGATAATCAACCAAGAAACCCTTACTTCAATCATCGTTTACCACAACGAAATGGAAGACAACCACATCTACCAATTCTCGCTCCTCAACGCCCTCATGGACGGAGTCTGCGAAACGGGAATCTCAGCTTCACACCTCGCTTCCAAAGGCAATCAAGGCTTGGGAACTTTCGCCCGGATGAACGGCGAGCTACTGATGCTGGACGGCAAGATCTGGCAATTGTTACCCGGCGGCAAAACCAGAGAGGCTGATGCTCAGGATCGAATTCCTTTTGCTGTTTGTACGAGGTTTGTGGCGCAGCGGACGAAGAAAGTGGAGTTGAGGGATAAGGGGGATGTTGATGGGGTGTTGTCGTTGCTGATGGATGGGCGTGCGAGGAATCTTTTTGTGAGTTGGAGGATTGAGGGGTGTTTTGGGTATTTGAAGTGTAGGACTGTTAGGGGACAGGAGTGAGTTTTGTCAATTTTTTTTTCTTTCTTTTTTTTCGAAAGTGTTTTTGGTAATGCTGATGGTTCATTTAGATATAAAGGCCAACCTCTTTCCGAACTCGGGATGAAGCAATGTGTGGAAGAGTATGAAAGTATTCGAGGTACGATCATTGGGTTCAGGACTCCGAAGAATTGGCAGGGGTTTGGTGTTGCTGGGGAGCATTTGCATTTTATTAGTGAGGATAGGAGTCAAGGTGGTCATGTGCTGGAGGTTAGGGCGAAAGAGGTTGAGATGAAGATGGCTGTGGCTTCGAATGTGCATATTGAGTTGCCGACTTCGGATGATTTTAATGCTGCTTCGCTGGTAACGGATGACGAGGGTGTGAAGAAGGTGGAAGGGTAGAGACGAGGATAGATAGTATCGTTATGCTGTTTTTGCTTTCCACTACTTGCATTTGTGGTCGTGAAGATGCGCGGACAACTCGCTTCTTTTGCTTCTGAAAGTGCTGCTTCCAAAACAGATTCAAGGCCTAATGGCTTTTGTGAGTTGTTGTACTACTAAGAGGACGGCCATGTCGGGGACCCTGACCTGTGCGCATGCATGCATGTTGAGAAAGCTCCGTCCCGTAAGCAGTGCAGTCTTCTTCATATCAGCATCGCGCGGCATGCAGGACAGCGAAAAAGCTCTGTATAAGACCAGATTCGTATTTGGTCGGGGTCGCAGCGGTCCAGATCATGCGCTTGAGCAATGAAGCAACGTACGAAAGATTGATGTTTGTGGTTGCAAGGCTGGTGGTGAGCTATCAATAGCATACACATCTCGCAAGAATGCGTGCGTGATCAAGATGTTGCTCCTGCGAAAGTCGAGCTTTGCGGCATGAGTACACTTATCCTACGGCGATGTTTGCTTTGATATAAGATGAGATCTGTCATCGAAGTGAGCGTAGCTTCCTGAGACGATGAGTAGATGCGTTAGGCGATATAGCTCGAAAGAACCATCGTCGACAGCTGTAAATGGAAGCGGGTCATTCACACAAGCATCCCACCGCAAAGTGGCAAGATGTGTCGTCAAGTCTCTAAGCAATTCGAGCAGCCGCTTGTGATGCCACAGACCAGCTGCTGCCCTCTATACCACTCGCCTGGGTATGTACAGTGCGCCGAATCCCGCGAAGACAGAGCATCTTCTTGCCTCATAAAAACCACAGAGCAACCCCAATCCACACAAGCTATCTCTTCTTATCCGGGTCCTCTAAAATGCCCTCTGCTTCCAGTCGTCTCCGCGCCTCCTCCAGTGCCCATGTCTGTATACTGTGAGAGAGTCAGTACTGGTCTGGTCCAGCACGCAATCACACCTCTGCATACCTTGTGTCTGGCTTATAGCAGTATCCCACCACGCCGAAAAGCATGCTTCCGAAGAAGCCGTAGAACCAGATGTTCTCCCAGCCCTCGTTCTCGTACTTCTCTCCTGGCTTCACGCCAAAGAGCCAGCCTCCGGGTGGGTCGTAGTGGTCTTCGTGTGCATGGTCGCCGGCGCTCCGGATGGGCGTGGAGGAGAGTGGCCTTTGTTGCTGCGCGCGGGCGGCGAGATTGGGGATGATTTGGAGGCGCGCTCGAGGCGCCGTGAGAATTCTCGAGCGCAGCAGAGACATGGCGGTGGTGTTATGGTCGAGGGGGTCGAGTGAGTGAGTGGTGTGGTGTGAACTGGGAAGGTCTGCCTCGGATAGTGCCGTGGCGCCGTTCGGGTGCAAGCCTCACCTTTTTCGCTGGCCCTTTAAAATCTGTCCCTTTCTCTTGCGCTTTCCATCATCATCATCACCACTTCCACCACTGCAACAAAAAGACACTCCTGCACACCGACAGCATAATTCCAAATATGGCGCCTGTCTCGCAGGCGTCATGATCGTGATTAGATCTGCCTTTGCAGCCCACCATGGGCCGGTGTAGACACTGCTGAGCTTCGCGTCGCGAAGAGTAATATCTTCTACCTGTCCCGTCGCAGTTTCGTGCGTGTCCAGGAAACCAATTCGGAATTTCTTTGCGCGCGAAGTACGAATACTATACCATACCACACTTCCTTCCACAGGACTCGGCTTCCTCTGCGAAGCGCCTCGCCAAGCGTCGCGTTTGGGAGCCCTACGCCCGTTTTCTATTTACTCTACTAATCTTCTTCTTGTTCGCCCGCCTATTGCAACATTTGCAACATGACGGCGACGGCGACGGCTTCGAGAGCGGGCACTTCGCGTGCTTCCAGCCTTCGCCCCGCCAGCGCTGCTCGCGCCATCCAGAAAAGGCGCGATAAGCCTTATAAGACCGAACAGAGTCGCATCATCGCGAAGAAGAGAAAACTCCATCTACATGTTTGTGGTCCACGCTGCATTTGGCTACTGATGCTGATTGTTGCGCTAGACCACATATACGAACGCACCCTCAGGCTTCACCTTTCTGCCTGTCGGGACTCCCGATCTTGCCGAACGATGCAAAGAAATCTCAAGACAGAGAGGCCTACCAGTCAATGTTGTCAACGTATGTATTGCTACATTGCCTCGCTTGCGCCGGGCCACGCCACCAGCATTCCATCACCACATCAGTCCGTCACGAGCCTTGCTGATCAAGACCACAGGCCAAGCCCGTTAGCAAGCAAGCCCATGATCCAGAAAAGGTGTCGCACCACATTCACCGTATTGGTTATCATTTCCGGTCCGACGTGGTCGAAGATGCGTGCCAGCAATTGGGCTATATTCCAAACCGCGGACGTTTCGTCAAGGAAGCCGAGCTTGCCGATGAGAACGAGAAAAGCCGCATGGCGCGCGCCATGGCCAAACATGGAATTATCATGGATGAGCCCGCCAAGCAGGAAACCGATGAACAGGTTCGGGCCGCTGTCAAGGAGCTCTTCCCAAGGATTCCAGAAGAAGACCTGCAAGCAATTCTCCAGCATGCCTGGGCAGAAGGAAGCCAACGTGTAGGCACTAACTCCACCATAGAGCTCCCTCGTCGCGTGCAGTTGGCGACCATTGCTCGCATTCGTCATACTTACACAGACTATGACCGCCTGCTCCGTGCCTTCGAGTGGAAAGAAGCGCGTCAGCTTGTAGAGCCAACGTGCTTGAAGAAGCTCATCGAATGGCGTGGTGAGAATGACGAAGAAACCGATAATGAGCTCGAGGAGATCGTGCGGGAGACAATCGTGATTGACGACGACGATGATGATCCGTCTGTTCGCAATGGTAGTGAGGCTGATGATGAGGACTCAACAGCCGGTCTAGATCAAGGCTATGCTAGTGACACAAGCGTTGAGATCAGCCATGAGCCAGCAGGCGCCGAGGACTTGGGAGCAGAGAGCCACGACGAACGGTCCAGGCGCTTCCTGGACCGCTTCCAGCCTGCACCACGCAATGTCCAGCAGAGATACATGGATGTGCGACAAAAGATCGGAGCTATGCGGGAGCAGCTCCGAAATGGTCCGCCCGCCGCGGAGTCGTATGTGTCCACAGCTCAAATCACGACAGCGGCTAACAGCTGTAGCAACGTGGTTCGGGTGCATGTTCCGGAGAGCAAGACAGGAGACGACACGATCTTGATTGGAGGACAATTGTATCGAAGAGTCAGTGCAAAGAGTACAAAGGTGTTTCTGCATGAACATTCTAACAGGACACCGCAGGCACCAGCACCAGGTGAGGCACTGAGATCGCCTGTGTATCAGGTATCTGCCCATTCATCGCCACAAAGCATTCATGGCTACCCACATTACCCGGCGCAACCACAGACACACGAACTACATCAACAACGCTATCCTATTGCAGCGGCAGGTCACGGCTTGCAGGATCGACCAGTGGCCTCCATTGAGCCACCCGATGATTTGAGACGAATGGCCATAGCATCCGCGTCAGCCAAGAGCGATACTCGCTCGAATGGACATCACTCAAGGCCCGAGTCCCCGTCCTATGATTCTCCCGGCAAACGACGACGAGTAGAACAGCCCAGAACAGACCGTTTTGTTGTGAACCCATATCAGGCCCAACCACCCTCCCCCATCGGATCTGGCCATTTTGCCAATGCTCAACCGAGCAAGCCGCTTGTTGGTGTCATGACCATGCCTTATCAACCGAGCCCTCCACAGACTGATCGCGGAAGCCCTTTTGCGGATGCAGCCGTACCTTCCCGAGCTGATCTTCGGCCCTCTACATACGTGCCTCCAGGGTTGCCCGAGGTGAATGGCTCCACATACAGACCCATGCAAGGTGAGAACAGGCCTCTCGCAGATGTGTCGTACGATCCCAGGCAGCCCATGATGCAGCAAAATGAGAGGTACCACTCCGCTGTGCCGCAGCGACAACCTCAGCCCCGCCATGGCTTTGTTGATGCACAGGTCGCTCCCATCCAATATGTGCCTCTCCTTCCACAAGGCCAGGATCAGTATGGACGCCCGACATACGCGCGAGTACCTGCCCATGACTATCATAGATCTGGACATCAGACAGGTCAACCTCCACACAGAGTGGTATATGTGGAGGCCCCACGCCAGTATACGCCCGTTCATGGTGCACCCGCCGCGGTACAACAGCTGCCGAGAGCGGTACCAAATGGGGCTTACAAGCAGCAGCCTTCAACAGCAGCGCCAGTGACAGTGCCTGCATATGCGCCAGTCGCAGGACAACAACAGTACTACTATCCACGATGAGAAGTATCATTGAATGTTCTCCATGTAGCATGGCCATCTGGTCCTGCTCCAATTTCTACATGACTTCGACTGGTCATCTCGATTGAGATGTATCGACTCATGACACAGCGAAATTGCTCAAAGGTCGCGAATCGGTAAGCCATCAGAGATATTATCTGACTAGAAAACCTCTCTTGCTAACAACCGCACAGCACTCGGCTTGCCGTGCAACAAACGGCCCAGACCAGGTCCGCGGTGGCACAGGGCCATCAAGTTGAGAGCGTGCAGACTCTGTTGTTCACGAAGCGAGCCAGCACGGGATCAGGAGGACTGGGAGATGCTGGAGTGAAGAGCATTGCGATTGGCTTTGGAAGCCTATCACGTCGCGGCAACGACGGCGAGGATGACCTTGGCACGAAACTGACGTGTCTAAGCAAGGCTTAAGGACTAAGACTCTGGCTGGATGAGCGCAGTATACGCACATCGAATGTTGATGTAAACGTGCCAGGAGAGTCTCTAGTTACCATAATCAAAAAATATTGAGGCACGTCATGGAAATGTCACGATGTCTTGAAACAGATTTCATTTGGCATGATCCGCAAGATTCACCATCTTGGCTCCGTCGTCTCTCCATTCTATCCATTTGTTTTCCGGGCATTAATGCTTAATATCATGCTCCACTTGCTGAAATCAAAGGAAACATGCGCTTCGATCAAAACCCTGACTTGCGCTTCTTCTTTGGAGGTGGTCGACCTCCGAAGCGACCTGGGACTACCTGACTGGCTATGTTAGATGCGCTCAATCCCAGCCCTTGACTCTGACTGCTACCAGCGGCGTGGGCTGGCTGGCTCTCGACCTTGAATGCGACGGGCTGACTGGCACTCAGGATTTCAGGAGCTTGGCTGCTAGCCAGCTGTTGTGCCTGACTGGCAGCAGCTTCCTTCCGTTGCCGTCTGATGTGACGCTCAGCACGTCTTCTTGCACGCTGCCGCTCCTTCTCGGTCATCTCTTCGTTCTGTCCCTCTTCCTCCTCTTGTCGCGTGATGTCTTTAGAAGTGCTCAACCAGTCATAATCGTTTGGGTCAGCGCCTACATCCCAGTGAGACAACACTTTCGTCAAGGGCTTAGGCAGAACCATCGGCGATGGTTTGGAGAAGTTGATGTATTTACCCAGCCGGTACAGCTCTGGTGCGGCCAGACTTGAATAGTGGCTTGACGCTGTAGTGACCGAAGGTGTTGCCGTTGGCGATGGCGTGGGCGGGACAGAGTGCTTGGCAGCCCATGGAATTGAGCTGGGTTGTGAGCGTACTGGAATGCTGTAGCTATTACCAGTGGCGTGTTCCGTAGGAGCTTCTGCAATATCGTCTTTTCCAGGATCACGCTCTAGTCGAAGCGTTCTGCTCGCGAGAGTTATCTCTGCTGCGATCGAGCGAGCGATTGATACCTTAGCAAGCCGGATCCAGCCCGAAGTCTCCTCCGGCAGGGGTGTAATCCACTGCGTAACCAAGCGATTGTATACCGTTTGAAGATCACGACCCGCAAGGTCTTCTTCAAGTTCGATGACTGCTGCCAAACTCATATGATCTAGCTTCCATCGTTGTGAGGACTCAAGCTGAGAGTCGATGTCGGCCACAGGTTCGATGGCACGAGGCACTCCAACGCCAAGCTCTTCGAGCAGGTCGGAGGACTGCTGCACGTCAGCAATACCAATCTCAGCTGTAGCAAGGCTAGCGACGGTATGCAGTGATTGTAAGGGCGATTCACGGCGCTGCGCAATGGTTGCATCAGCAGACTCGAGGACCTGGTCCACCGGGTGTAGACCATGAATTGGGTGCCGCAGTGCACTTGCCACCCGTTCAAGATCTCTGCTACCTTGGTCAGGTCCCCTTTGCTGTTCTTGTCGCCTTGCTCGGCGTGCAGTAGGCATGGTGGGTTGGAGAAAGGGTGTCATTTCTTCAGCCTCATCGACAATGAAGTTGTCTCCGCGCAGTCTGGTCGCAGTGGCGCTGAGCTTCGACGTCCACGAGGACTGTGAAGGGCGCCGTCCAAGAGATTTTCGCCCATCGCTTGAGCTTAGCAGTGATGTTGAAAGCATGCTGCTGTCTCGTCGCAGGACAAAAGCTGAAAAGTAAAGCGCTCCATCGAATTGATCTTGGGAGCTAGACGCAGGCCGTGGCTGAACCTTGTTGACAGGCTCAATGCGCAGGTCCAATACTTCACAGAGAGCAATCGGGAGCTCAAGTTGTACAGGCGGTGCTGCCGAGATGTGGTCGGAGTCGGTATGTGAGAATCGGTAAGCAAAGGAGATTTCGGCTCGCCTTGAAGATACCAGGATCCAGGCGTCTAGGGCTGGTTAGCATAGATCCAGTGAAGAAGGTAGTCTCAGATCTTACCCTGATCGGCGGCAAAAGCATGCAGTCTCATACTTAGATCTTCTGGGTTCCGGTAATGGCGAACTCTTGCTTTGACGCGTACATTCAATTCTCCTTGCAAGGTTTTCCGGAACTGAAGCAGAATGAGATACGTCGAGGTGAGAATGTAGCAGCAGTCCTGATGATTCCCATCTTGCTGAAAATCTAATATCCAATCGGTGTCGCCAAGTAGCTCCAAGTCCATAGTCTTCTGCAAGACAGCTTCGCTCTCGTCGATGCGAAATAACTTAATCGATCGACGCACGCATACCAAAATTGTCTCCGAGTTCATGACCCAAGCGATGCGAGCCCAACCGTCATAAAGCGCTTGCTCCTTGCTAGAAGAATTTATCGGCCCAGATGTTGCCCAAGATTTAGCAACACGCTTCATTTTGCGAGAGTCGAATTCAATGACATTCCAATATCCAGCCTGGTTAATGACGGCGATTTGTAATCCAAACCACGGATTGAATGCAACATCGGCGTGCGGGAGGCCAGCGCGCTCCACGGCGTAGAGCAGCTCTGTCGAGATTCCAGATTCCGAGACATTACTCGCGATGCCTCTACGAGACGTCGGACGGACGAGGAGGACTTTGGTAAGATAACGCACTGCTAGTAGACACTCACCACGCTCGATGGGTTTCGCGAAGCAAATTTGCTGTATTGGTCCTAGCTGTGCGTCCCAGGTCACCTCGTCTCCATGTAAAATTGGTACCTCGAAGTACAGCTCCTTGTCCTCCTCCCATCCTTGCCGTTGGAGATGAACTTGTGATATATGAAGAAGCTCTCCTGCCTCGCCAGCGACTGACGCGACCACAGGAATCATGCGATGAGTGGTTTCGGATCGAAAACTAGTCTTCTGTATCAGACTTCCTACGTTTGGATCGTGGCAATGAACCGCTTCCTCGATAGCTTCCGAGACACGCAGAAAGGGCAAGGCTACAGAAGCAGTACCATGCAAATCTGGATACCGTCGTACCAAATCATTGAACTGCCGTTGATGCCGCTTTCCACGAGCTTCTTGATGCTGATCCTTTTTTGGGGTCTGGGGCCTGGCCGCATGAGCATTCTCGAAAGGATGAATGGAGGTATGAGAGACTGGAGCTCTTTCGAAACGCCAAATCTCGTCATCGGGGATATATCCAGCACGACCAAAATGACCATAGGGCAGGTCGCGCTTGGACTTTCCATCAGCCATCCGGCCTTTTGCGCAATCTTGAATGTGATGGGAGTAGCGAACAAATCATAGTCGACAGTTGATCACGGGGCTATTCTTCCAAGTAGATCGCAAGTCTTCCGGGCCGTCAAGCTGTTGTTGTTGTGGTTGAAGTCGGTCGTCAAGGAAGAAGAGAAGAGAATTGAAGAAAGAAGCGTTCGGCAGCAAGCGAAGCCGCACCCGCAACCGAGCAACCGGACCGAGCTCCGTTTGTTGACATTCGAACTCGACTTTCGACTTTCGACTTTCGAACGTTCGCGACAGCATCTACATCTTGCGCGCAGCACATATCATTCGCAATATAACGGCACTGCGCAAAGATAGCGACGCATATGGCTGGTGCTACAATGACTCCGAGCCGCTTCGGCTCTTCCATGAACGGCTCACAACAAGCATACGCTGCGACAGCACCATCAATGGCAGACACGCTACCGACGATTGATTTCAACTTTGACGACCTGCGGCAGCGCATGCAGCAATTCACGCAGCGATTTGACGAGTTCATTGAGCGTGGTCGTAAGCGCGTCTTGGAGGAACGAAATGCCTTTCGCATGAATGCGGCAGATCTCGAAGGTCAGGCAGGATATACACCCTTTCTGAAAGCTTTCGACTGACCATGACTTACAGATCAACAGAGACAGAGAAAACAGGCCATCTCACAGTTTGAGACCAAATCGTCAAGTCATGCGCAGATTCTGGCCAAGGAAGCGCAAGAGACTGAGGAGATGCACGATGCCATTCGCTCTCTCACTGCCCAGAAGGAGGAACACACATCGCGTCGCGATCAGCTGAAGCAAGAGATCGCGTCTGTGCAGGCCTCCATAAAACAACGTAGAGAAGCACAAGCAGCGCATCAACGTTCCCTAGACGCGCAGGCGCGAGAGAATGTTCCTGAATTACGGTTCTGGGAGACTTGTCTCGGATTGCGCATAGAGGGAACCGGCATCGACGACACACTGAAGTTCATTTTCGACTGTGTTGATGAGCGAAGGATCGATAAAGAATGCTGGTTCGAGCTTCAGATAGGAGGAAGAGAGTACACGGTGTCAAGCATGAAGCCCAGGCTGGAGAGAGAAGATGTTGAGGGCACTCTGGAACGACTGAACGAGAGCAAGGAGCTTGGCCCCTTCCTGAAGGCTATGCGAAGCCTGTTCGCAGAAGCTTTACGATCATGAAATTATGACGAGCGCTCACCCAGATCATGGCTCTTCTTTTCATTCTACAATATACGATGTGATACACCTGTGTGTCATAAGAGATTTACTTTGGGGCAAGTGTCTGTTGGACTTGTGCGTGAACGACCAAGGAGTCGAATTGCTGATATATGGTAAGCGCAACTCATGTCACATGGCCAGGGTGGGAGATATACTTTTCGCATGGGTCAGCCAGCACTCAATGGTTTGACAACACGTACTTCAGCCTGCGTGCTTTCTCAGTCACTCTGTTCACACCTCATCTTTCCCATTCGGCTTTTCACTTTTTAATACGACCTCGTTCCCGCTTGGAAAACGAAGCGAGCCCGTTGCGTATTCTACGATCTTTTGGCCCTAGCAGCTTGGAATCATGCGTTTTCGTCCGACTGCACGCCACCTTAGAGAAGGTGCTTCGAATGATGTCTGATAAGCAAGAGCCGTGCACAGGAGGAGGGCGAGGAGCATTCATGTGCATCTCTGGCCAGCATGAGACTGGACGGCCGCAACGATGGCAGTCTGCTTGCACGCTCGATTTGACTCTTACGCTCTTACATCCTGAGGCATGCAAGCTAACTCAAGGGCAGAACAAAGGCAAGACGTTTTATTCTGGCAGTCCGCAAGCCCTCTGATCGTGAAATGCGACTCGTTCCAGCTCCAGCTCGCGAGTCAACGCCCAATCTTTGACCCCACGAGGACCAGTTTTCTAGCAAGCGGCACGCTATGCCGGTGATACAAGCTTTTCGTCGATCTTTATGCGCATATTTCCATGCCGTACACCCGGGAGAACGGCACGCAATACATGAGTAGGACCTTGATACCCGACGCCACGAGCAGATTTTAGTTTTGCAATGCACTAGAGTAAGGTACCTGCGTACAACTTGTGGTCTCCTCAAAGTGACGTCCCTACTTCTCTCCTACCTGCACTCCCAGCTCTGCTTTTCGATGATATATCCCTTGCCTTCACAGTGCTAGCTACGATGGAAGCCCTAGAGCGAGTGCTTTCTCGCCCGACAGCGAAACCTTATCGATCTCGGAAGGTCCTGGATGAAGGAATCACCCTGAACAAAGATGGACTTCTGGATTTCTCTCCCAACGATATTGAGAACCCTAAGAACTGGAGCGTAGTGCGGCGATGGTATATCACGGTCGTGGCGATCTCCTTGGTGGTTAATTCGACTTTCGCGTCGTCTTCGCCCTCTGGATGTGTGGAAAGCATAGCCTCGTCTTTTGGCGTCAGCCAAGTAGCATCAAATCTGGTCACGACCCTCTTCCTGCTTGGATATTGTTTTGGGCCACTTCTATGGGGACCTCTTTGTGAGCTCTATGGACGACGCTATGTCTTCTATGGAACGTTCATATGCTACATTGCATTCAACTTCCTATGCGCCTTCACCAAGACTTTCGCCGGACTTCTTGTCGGTAGACTCTTGACTGGAACATTCGCTTCGGCAGCGCTGAGCAACTGTCCAGGCGTACTTGCAGATATTTGGGGCCCAATCGAGCGAGGCAATGCGATGGTGGTATTTTCCATGATGACCTTCGCAGGTCCAGCTCTTGGGCCCGTCGTCAGCGGATTTTTGCAGGTTACAAAAGACTGGCGCTGGACATTCTACGTCCTCCTTTGGATGGGAGCCGGCACTCTTGCTCTTATGCTTACTCTTCCGGAGACTTTTGGGCCCGTGGTCTTGACGAACAAGGCAAGGAGAATCAGAAGGGCCAAGGTTTCTGGATTCGAGAATGTACGAAGTCCTGCAGAGGCGAGTGAGCAGACGCCAAAGGATGTCTTCAGAATCACCTTGACTAGACCCTGGATCATCTTGTTCGACCCAATCTCATTCCTTATCGCCATCTACCTTAGTATCGTATATGCATTGCTGTATATGCTGTTCACGATATATCCGATAGTGTTTCAACAAATGCGCGGATGGAATGCAGGCGTTGGCGCTTTGCCGTTGATTGGTACGATATGTGGCGCCTTCCTTGCCGGTGTCATTGTCTTCTACGAATCGACTCTAGGCAAGAAGAAAATGCTCGCAGGTATTGAACGAACGCCAGAAGATCGAATGCCATTGGCGATGATTGGAGGCGTTCTATTTCCGATATGCATGTTCTGGTTTGGCTGGGCTGGGAATTACAACGCTGTTCCTTGGATCGTGCCGACATTGGCTGGAGTCTTTCTGTCTACCGGCATCGTGCTGATCTTCGTATCTTACTTGAACTACCTCACCGACACCTACCTGATGTATGCTGCATCAGCAAGTGCCGCGAACACAATTTGTCGATCTGTCTTTGGTGCGGTCGCGCCCCTTTTTACGGCTCAGATGTTCCATGCACTGGGAGTTGGTCCTGCTGCAAGTCTGATTGGCGGTGTGGGCTGCTTGCTGGCACCAATACCATTCTTATTCTATAAGTATGGCAAAGGCATTCGAGAGAAATCAAAGTTCGCTCCAACAGATCACGGCCGGCCGACTGCGACGCAAGAAAATGCCAACGACGGCTCAAGTAGCTCAGAGGAAGCTGATATGGACGAAGAGGCAGAAGTGGTGGATAAAGATCTAGAAAAAGCCATCTCGAATAGTAGTCGTCATGCATCACGAGCGAAGGCAGCAGATGGTAACGCGGACGGGCTAGAAAAGGCCGAGCGCCATTGATTTGTATGTCGGTTGCGTAGCGAACCTTTCTAGAGCATGGCATAGCGGTGCCTATGATTATGAGATCGTTGGCACTCACTCCTTTGACAGCTCGCCGCTCTCGTTCTTAGCCGCAAGATCTGCTTCAGCTTTGTCAATTCTCTTGAGCAGAAAGCTTAACGTGGCGTCTCGTGCCTTTTCTAGCGCCCTCAGTCGATCAAGTGGCATGATCGTGTAGTCTATAGCTGGCTTCGCGCTGGAAGTTGAAGTCTCCGTCTTGGGCGAGTCTTGAGCCTCCTTCTCATTCTGTGAAGGGCCCCGGACCTGCTTTAGTCTGTTTTCCTTCTCTAACGCAAGCGTCCGCAGTGTTTCGATGCTCTTGTCGCGTTCGACGAGCGCCTTCGCCAGCCTAGCGTGTTCAATCTGCTCTTGCTCAATTCGCCTTTTCTTCACCTCAGCCTCAGCACGCTGATTCTGACACTCTCGAATGGCGTCTTTCGCGCAACTCTCGATATGTGTAAATCGCACGGGACCTAACATGATACCTCCCCACCATCGGGCAACAACACAACTGCCTTCTGCCTGTAAGGCTTCAAGGACCTTTTCAACCTTCTTTCCAGCATATTTTTCGCCGTCATCATCAGATCCGGTCACATATTGCTTTGCCTTCGTGATGGATTGCTGGTTTGACTCTTTGCGCCAGGCGAGTATCTTGTGATCTGCATTGGCAATGACTGGGAGGTTCTGAAGGTCTTTCGGCTTCAGACTTGGCGAGAAGTAGGCTACGAATGTGCTCTTGCGATCTTCAATTGGCTCTGACTGGAAAATGTCGGCCTCTCCAGGATCGGGTTCATCATTGGAGTGCTTGCGCTTCAATGACATGATCTGCTGTGGTGGAAGCCTTCATTGGCTCTTTGTGTCGTACAAAATCACATACTGAATGTCTTGAGCCCCGCGAACCAGCTCGCCAATATTCGAGAGCTTGTTTGAGCTGGAGCCTAGGACCGATGGTATGGTTGCATGAGGGTGGTCGCTGCTACTGTAGAAGTGCTCAGATCAATCTCAGTTACCAGACGTTCACGCTTGGCCAAGAATGGAGTAGGAGTAATAAGCTTTCCATCGGCTGGGCCTGTCTCAACTCCCACCATCTCAGATCTCTCAACCATTAGCTGAGAATGACATAACCGCATCATTCCACCGAGCAATGCGATGCATGTGCAGCATTGTCGGACCATGACGGAAACCACATTCGCGTGGCACCAGCTGTCACGCTTCTAGGCATGCGACCAAATTTAATCCCATACACAGCAAGTTAAGAAGAATCTGCCGATTTCCTTCAAACTGCCCAGAGTCTGTTATACAGCCATAGAAGACTGGTGGCCAGACTGGAAAGATGGGCGAACAGCAGGTGGCGCAGATTATTGTCGAAAGCATATACAATGCGGGCGTCAAAACCGTGTTCGGAATTCCTGGTATGGCAACATTCTCTCGGAACACAAATGGAATATTGATACTTCTCTAGGCGCCAAGGTCGATGCTATCTTCGACACTCTCAGCGACCATCCGGAAATCCGACTAGTCGTATGCCGACACGAACAGAATGCCGCATTTATGGCAGCCGCGATGGGTCGCATCACAGGCCGTCCTGGTGTCTGTATCGCGACATCTGGTCCTGGAGCAGGTAACTTGTAGGTATTTCGAAGGGTGCAATGCTTACGGCAGCGACTCGACAGATTAGACACAGCAATTCGATAACAATGCTGTGCGTCTTGATCTTTGCTGACTGATTATCTTTGCTTTCAGAACCACTGGGCTGGTGACAGCAACGACGGAAGGAGATCCAGTTGTGGCGATCGTTGGCAGTGTGCCACGCCTTCTTAACACGAAGCACACTCATCAATCGATGAAGGCTCTGGAAATCTTGACACCAACTTCGAAATCTGCTACGAACATAGACGTTGAAGACCAGGCTGCGGAAGTGATCCTGGCAGCTTTCCGCTCTGCTAATGGTAATCCTAAAGGCAGCGCTGTCGTCTCAATACCGATGGACGTGGCCGCCGGCAAATCGAAGATCACCGCATTCCCAGAAACAGCTTACAAGCCTCCTCTCTTTGGACCGGCTCCACAAAACGACGTTAGCACTGTAGCCAAGATGATCGACAACGCAAAGCTGCCGGTCTTCTTCCTTGGGCAGCGTGCATCCAGTAATATCGTTGTGAGTGCTGTACGAGAATTCCTCAGAAAACACAAGATTGCCGTCGTTGAAACGTTCCAAGCAGCCGGGGCGGTACCCGAGGACTTGGCAGATCAAGTTTTCTTTGGACGTGTTGGACTTTTTCGGAATCAGACAGGCGACCGCCTTCTGGCCAAATCAGATCTAATCATATGCTTGGGCTATGATCCCACCGAGTACGATGCGAGTTCCTGGAACCCTGATAGCAAGCTGAGGATTATTCACGTCGATTATCAGCCCTGCGACTATGGAGCATATTACCATCCGGAAGTAGAGCTTCTTGGATCAGTCAGAGAGAACGTGCTGGCTCTCAGTAATGCCGTTCAGCATGTGACGGACCCAGCACAAGACGAATTTTGTAAGGGCCTAACACGAGAGATGAGATCATGGCAGCAGACGTTGCAATCAAAAGACGGAGGCAAAGGGCTTGTCAATCCCCTTCAGTTCATCGCGAACCTTCAAAAGCGAGTGTCGAAGGATACTACGGTCACTGTGGACGTGGGCACTGTTTACATCTACATGATGCGCCACTTCTATGCGTACGAGCCACGAAAGCTGCTCTGCTCTAACGGTCAGCAGACTCTTGGAGTGGGAATGCCATGGGCTATTGCTGCCTCATTAACACAAGATCCGCCTTGCTCCCAGAAAGTGGTCTCGCTGAGCGGCGATGGCGGCTTCATGTTCTCATCGCAAGAGCTGTCCACAGCAGTACTTCAAGGATGCAACATCACGCATTTTATCTGGAACGATGAAGCATACAATATGGTCGAGTTCCAAGAAGAGCTCAAGTACAATCGATCGTCTGGTATCAAGCTCGGCGGAGTGGACTTTGTCAAATATGCAGAGAGTTTTGGCGGTAAAGGCTTCAGAATCAATGATTCCTCCGAGATCGAGAAGGTCATGGATGAAGCTCTTGCTCACAAAGGCCTATCCCTAGTCGACGTCAGGATCGATTACTCCCACGCTAAGGAGCTTGCCGGCAACCTCATCAAGGACAGCGTGGGTTGAGACAACGAAAGACACCTTCCAAGGATCTGGAACACTGACAGTGCGAATACAGGTTCAATAGCGGCGTCAAAACATCTTCGGGCTCTTAAATTCGGCTCTAGGGAAAGATTCACGGGCTGCAAGTTCGTGGTTAGGGAGTGGATGATGTTCTGTTATTCACTTCAGCGTAGAAGCTTTTCTGGCAAGTACAAAGCACGCTGCTCAAAATTTTAGACAGTTACATGATTTCAGCGCCGTCCACTTGACTTCCCTAATTGCTCTAATCATCTACATGCCTTCGTCTGCAGCAACTACGTCGAAGCTCCTGCAATGCTTACAGATATTCACATACTAATCCATGGAACTGCGACGAAAAGACTGCATTCTCTTATACCTATCATGAGACAAAGCTCTACTTCGCCTTGCACACCGCCTCTGTGGCAAACCTAAAGTTATATGCACATCATCACATCGAAGTGTACGACAAGTGTGGTTGTTGGCTGACTGCTACGCCGCTAGAGGAGGAGTGGTGGATGGTAAGCTTTCGGAGACCCGTGAAAACAGCCATATAGCTTGATGAGTCAAGGATGCGCCGCTACGGCTGTCAGCGGTAGTGGAAGTACAGACATCTATGCTTGGCATTATGGATAGAGGAGCGGAGGCTGTTACCTTTCACGAGTGGCCTGAAGTCGAGAATGCAAGTGCGAGAGCTTGAGCAGTCTTGGACAAGGCGGATGCATTATGATTAAAATGTCTTGAGATCGCGACTAGTTTTGAAAGCGCGATTGCTGGTGAGGTAAAGACCTTCTTCGAAATCGCACAGCGAAATTTTGAGCTTTTTTTGACAGCGACGCCCAATAGCAGAAGCGGAATGGCCGTTCGCAAAGAGTCATGTCCTGCAGGCGGAGACAGATCGTTGCGACATGCCGAACTCGTGCTGGCAATTCAATCGTGCATGTTGTGAAACTACTGTTGTGTGGTGTCAGACTTGATGATCGGAGCAGCTCAATCACTGTATCACTTTTCGATACATGCAACGAAGGAGCTTTGCTTCCAACAAGCTCATACTACTGCTGTTGACCGAGAGACGTGCCTGAAAGCGCCGTGTGTAAAAACGTTTTGCGTTGCGCGTAAGCGCCGTGAAGTGGTCTGCAGCTAGTCGACTCGCAAACCTGGTCGACAGGCTAGAACTACATCGAGGTGAGAAGATGGTGGGCCTCTGTTCCAGTGATGAAGTGAAACTGTGGCATTTTCCGGACATAATTTTGCCGGCCATAGGCGTGTAATGTACGATGCCAAGTGTGCTATCGTATGCATGTTGTTTCTTCAAATGCAGATTGATCGCGTCTGCCTCTGGAGCCAGTAATAATAATTGTTGGATGCAGGGATTGCGGAGGGCGGGAAGCTAGAGCAGCATGGCGACAGGGGCTGTGACTGGCCAGCTGGAAGCAGCGACCGTGCGCACCTGCCCTGCGCTGCCCGCAGCCCGCGAGAAAAAGGAGAAAGCACGCTGCACGCCACGCACGCTCTCTTCCTCGCTTTCGCAGTTCGCAGTTCGTTAGGTTGCCTTGCCTTACCTTGCCTTGTCTTCACCACAACCACACCGTCGCGCCCATCGTTCCTTCCTTGCCCGTCCGCCGCAGTCGCAGTCGCAGTCGCAGTCGATATTGTGCTCTTGCTCTTTCGCCGCATCAACGTCTATTGCTCCATTCGATTCCAGCTTGCCGGCCGACACCGAGCCTCCGTCGCAATCAGGCAGCTCCTAATCCATACCACCATCATCACCACCACCACTACCACCACCACTCTGCCGCGCACGCCAACAACATACATACTCCGTACACCCTCCCGACTCCTCGTGCACGCACTCCGGCCGTCACGAACAGCGTCAGTCACGCCTGCTTTGTCAGTCATTCAACAGCATCGTCTCCGACACCTCTGCCACGCGCCATATTCACGCCACTGCTACATCTCCACCCTGTACACACCACTTCTTGTCTGGAAAGCGGCAGCGCGGCCCCAGTGACCCTCGATCATAAAGGCCACCTCCGGAGTCTCATCTCTCGGTGGCATTTATCGTCAAAGACCTGCCCATTGTCACGGCAGCTGGCTCTACCACCCTGAAAGAGCAAAATCTCTTTGTAATCTTGTAATTTGTACCTTACATCACGCCGTGTGCTTTGAGACACCGGCCTAATCTGGCTTTCCTCGACACGAAGCCTTCCGCCAGCATCTGCCTAATCTGCGACTTTTGAACGATTTCTTTTCGCCAGCTGCGAAATACGCCTTCTACTGCGGCTCTTTTTGACATCAGAACGCTTCAACGGTCTCCGCTCTTCACGCATTATCAGAATTTTACGACACAAAACTATGAGCATTGACGCAGGCGGTCTTGCTCAAATGACTTACAACAACCAAAATAACGGCTTCCCAAATGGCCTCGGTCTCCCACCTGCTTCTTCTGGCTTTGGCGCCCGGTCGCGTCTCAACAACAAGAGGCTGAGCGTGGCACTTCCTCCGAAAGTGGCCCCTATCAATGAGAATTCTATTGTCGATAACCCTACTCCTCGGACCAGTCGATCGCACCTGCTTGCAGGTCTCCGGACCCAGCCGAAAACTCCTGGAGCTCCAGCTTCGGCTCCTTACCATCAGACCCAACACTCCATGTCTGGTCTTGCTGGCTCTAAGTGGGCCGAGCAGACTTACCATGGATATGGTCAAGGTCTTGCACACACTGCTTCCGCAGCCAGCTTCGATCTACCATCCCAGTATGCCTCGAACGCTGGCCGCCAGATGTACTCGCTCCCAGAACAAGTTCTAGCTCCGCCTTCAGTGTACGAGCAGGCTGAGGATGTCGATCCTCAGGTCTTGCAGCAGATGCAGTTGCATAGTCTTTACCTGGCCCAGCGCCAGCAGCAGCTCCAACAGCAATTGGCGAGCATCACTGCTGCAACTCAGAACATGAGCATGAATGGCCGTGCGTCTCTCCACCAGGGCCAGATGACTCCGCTCACTACTCAGAATTTCTACGTCCAGCCGCAGCAACCGCAGCAGGTTCAATCTCCAATCGAAGTTCCAGGACAGCCAGGCGTTTATCTTGTGTACAATCCAGCCATCCAAGGTTACACCTACGCGGTCGATCAAAACTTTCAGCAGCAGGCTCAGCAGATTGCCTCCCCAGTTCAACAGGCTCAGATGAACGCTTTCTCCCCGACAAATGTTGAGCCATCCGCCAACCGCTTCAGCAACTTCACACCACCAGCGACTGACCGCTCCACTCCCACTGGCGGCCGGTCCTTCACCCCACCCAAGAAAGCCCCGTCGCCTCCTTCTGCTATCGACACCGTGGAGCCGCTTCCACCACCATCCGCCAATGCATTCCGTCGTGGTCAAGGCCATAAGAAAGCCTCTTCCCTATCGATCAATGCTTTCTCGAACATTGCAGATGGACCAAAGACCTCAAGCGCTGCCACCTTCGGCTCTCAGCGCAGCGTCATCCCGCCTACTCCAATGACTGGCACTTTCGGTCCTGGCGCCGCCCGCGCTGGCGAACATCCAATGCGCCAGCCTCGAGGTCCTCCTCCGTTTGAAGAGCTCTCTGCCGCTCCCACGAGTCTGCACGAGGGCAGCAAGAACTTCGCCACTCGTCAACGCCGCCGCGCTCTGGACAGTCTTATGAAGGCCGGCACCGTTCGTCGCGGAGTTTCGCGATCTTCTGGAGGCAGCCCTGTTAGCGAGGTCGAGTACGACTTTCCTGCTGCGAAGATGAGCCCGATTGGTTCCGAGATGAAGGAGAAGCGTAGTAGCCAAGGCTCTGCCGATGGATACTTCGGCTTGAGCTCAGCCTCCAGCAGTGAAGGTGAAGACATGGGCATCTACAAGAACCCGCCCACTCCAGCGACCCCTGGATCTGGCGGCAGTGACCGCAAGAAGATGATGTTGGGTGTGCTCAACGCGGCCGAGAAGCGCAGAAGCCACATCGGATAGATTGGAAGTCTTCCTGACACTCGCTTGGCTCGCAACTTTCATCTTTGGACATCACGTTTTGTACGATTCTTCGGGGACCTTGGATTGCTGGCGGCACTGGGACGGCGAAGGAATGGAATGGATTTGGTGGTATCTTTTGCAAATTATTTTCAGCACAGTTTTCAGCACGTATACCGCTGCGCGTGTGCTCGTGCCCTGAAGCTGTACTCTGTGAAAACATCTTCATCATGCGAGCATATCTCTCCTCACTGCGAGGATGGCAGATTTGCTCTGATTACGGCCGCTTATGACTGGAACAAAACAAATTACACACTCATTCTTGCAACATCACTTCTTTCTGCACCTAATCATGGATCTTGACGTTGTCCTTTCTGGTCCTTGATCGGGGACGAGATTCTATTCAAGCTTGGTACCGCCGAAAGGCAAGTTGTACCATTGCCGCTTTCAGTGTCGCTGGCTATTGAGCCTGAGAAGGATAGCCAGTGATTGCATTGATGGCAATGTTTTGGTAGTTGACCTGGATAGCACAGAAGCAATTGGAAATGACGAGTCTGCTGTACCTGTGCCATTTCAGTGCACGTGTAATGCTCCTCTTCATTTCGAAAAACGTGTGAAGTGACGCGCGCCTTGTGATAGAATTGAAGCCTTTCCGTAGATGCAGATTCTCGCCGGAGATTGCTCGGCATCAATCATGAGCGTGAACTCGGAACTTTTGAGCTTCCTTCATCACATTGCCATTGTCACCTTCACCATGGGCCCGGAGCTCTTGCAGCACCCATTATCGCGAGCCGACGGCTCGTCCATCTTTTCAGACGGCTTGTACACAATTATCGCAGGTGTCAATGGTCCTGTCGAAGTACAGCGCCGCGACGAGCTCCCCGAAGAAGCCGCGATTGAAGTCAACTTTCGACCCTCCTCTGGCGTAGGCGGACCACGAGAAAGATGGCTGGAAGGCATCATCCAAAATGTTCTCAGATCAATCCTGCTCGTACATCTCCACCCTCGTACACTATTCCAGTTCACAATTCAAGTCAGCAAACAGCCTGAAACCCAATTCAGGAGAACAACCAGCGACATTGCGATTTTGCCTGCCCTGATCAATGCTGCTCTCACCGCGGCAATTGATGGTGGTCTGCCTCTCGCAACCACTACCAGCGCCGTGTTAGCTGTCGTCACTGATACGGGCAAGGTTGTGGTTGATCCAAGCGAGAAAGAGGTCTTCGAAAGCAGGAGCATACATGCCACAGCGTTCAATCAGCATGGCGAACAGCTTCTTGACGAGTCGTCTGGTATCTTCGATATCAATACATGGGGAGCTGTTGTGGATGCTAGTCAACAAGCGTGCGCTGCAGCAATCGCGCCTGCAGGCGATGATGCCGCTATGACGAACGGCGATAACTCCAACGCACCGTGGTTGAGGGAGACGCTTGAAGAGCAGGCCAGAAAAGCAAATGCATGGCGGGAGAAGACATGAGCTGGAGAAGCATCTACAGAGGGTGACAAGCCTAATTGCAATTGAGACGTGAGCTCAGCTCGAATGGAATCAGTGGAGGTGCGATCGGACTGGTTATACATCCTGCTTGGAGATGATGTGGCCACTGTTGCTGCTTGCGAGGCAATGCTGGCCTTTGTTCGAAGCTGTCAAAGTATACAGCTGGCGAAGTCGCCCTATAATTTTGCGGTACCCGGGCACAAGTCAAGGCTGCTGCCCTTGGACACAAAGCCCGTCGCGTAGCCGCATAAGATAAATCGCAACAGAAATGCTAGTAGGATGAGCTGCCTGCGATGGCACAGAGATGGAGGACAATTACGCTCTTGCCAACTTTGGTAGGTCAAGAAGGAGAAGGCGCGACGCGCCTTCCACGCTGCCATTTCCACTGGTTAATTTCATCATTCGCCCTGTCTCATCCCATTGCTTGTCGTCATTTTCGGCGTTATATTCATTCATCATGGGCCGCTCGCGCGGCAACAATGCCTCCATACAGGCATACCTGACGCCTGCCACTTCACCAGTCAAATCTGCCACTAATACTTCCAGCACGCCAATTGGAGATGGATTCACCGAGGAAGAATTGCAACAAGCACTGCAGCCAAAGCCTGTGGAACCATGGCATCCTGAATTCGAATATGCCGACCACGAGATCAGTGACCTGACACCAGGTCCCAACGCCGTCACGTTCATGGGTAGAGTCGCCAATATCTTTGACGTCGCAAATGCACCCAAGAGCCCGCGTTCTGCCAAAGGTTGTCTCAAGCTTGTGGTCAAAGATGGCGCGGGTGCTATTACAGTCAGGCTGTGGTATGCTTCTCGCATACCATGTGTTCGCCTGGGCTCACTGGTGTCCATTTGGACGAATCACGGTGAGCCACTACCTACCCTCCGAGCTTGGAGAATATCGTGCTAAGATATTGGCACAGTCAGCAACGGCGAGAATGGGTCTCTGTCAAGTGCCAGTGCTCCTCTTTTCGCATCACTGTTCCCTGAGCGGGATCGCAACTGTCACATCTTTGTTCATCAGAACAGCGACGATGGAAGATATCGAACTCCTTTGGGCTACACAGAAGGAGTGCCGCTTAACAATCTCATGACACTCCAAAGCTTCATCGATGGAGGCTACGATGTGATTGACGCCAGGGTCCTCGTTGTCGTCAAGAGTATCGGTGCAAAGAAAAAAGGTGAGCGTAAAGGTCACTTGCTCAGAGACAACGATTGACTCGTACCCAGTCACTCGCCGCGATGAGAGCGTCACCGAAAACGTGACGCTGCAGGTTCATGACGATACTGCTGAAGCCACGCTCGGTCTCTGGGGCACTGTCGCATCGTCGCCGGCGTCAAACCATAACGAAGCTTTTGGCAGTAACGAGACAGGACAACAACTGGCAACAGACGGATGGAAGGCTGGCCACACAGTGCTACTCCTTCAGTCACCAGGCTGGAAGACCGGGCGTTCTGTATGTCCATGCAAGTCCCCTTTGACGGGAGCTTCAAAGCTGACGATTCACAGGCTTACTTCAGCCTCACATCTGCCACAATCGTCGACGTTGACCCAGTGATCCCAGATGCAGATTGGTTGCGTCGCTGGTCAGCCCGGCAGCGAAGCAGGGAGGCCGTCAATCCAGCATTTCCAGAGGGCGTGTTCGACCTAGAGACGATCGCAACGAGCCCTGTCCGCTGCTTGTTCACAATTGCCAACCTCGACGAGTTCGCCCGATGCGCTCCCCGGGAGACATTTCAAGGCTATATGAGTCTGCTCATCATGGAAGTAAAACTCCTGCAATATTGGAAGCGACAAATGCTACTCAGCGGCGAGTGCTGTACTATACCAATCCATGCGAATGCCCTTTCCGCGGCTTGCAAAGGATGCGAGAAACAAGTACCGCTTCGACTCAACCCACGTATACTTGGGCAGGTCATTGATGAGACAGCTGTCATTGACGGGGGCAAGCTGCTCTTCTCTGATGAGGCCTGGCGTGAGCTTCTTGGCCGAGGTCCAGAAGACCTGCTTCAGATGCAACACGATGAGCTGAAATATCTCGCGGACAGGATGTTGTTCTGCCGCATTACGATTATTTTTGGTTGGACTGGTGATGAAAGTAAGGCCGGGGGCAGGATCTGTGTTCTGGGTGTTCGAAGCTGATGAAAGAGCATGGAAAGAGTGCGTTGCAAGGAGAGGGAGTGTATTTCTGTGGAAGGTGATGGCTGTTCTGGTGGAGCTTTTGCTATTTGGTGCGGATCTTGATGCTGGTGGACATGTCATGTAGCTGTGTGAGTGTGAGAAGTTGATTCCATTCGTGCAAATCTTCCTCGAGTCTGAATGTACTGTGATCTTGTAGCTCGGATATATGGTTATGCTCCTCGGCCGTGTTGCTGCCCGCTGAGGAAGCGTGAATGCGGAAGGTTAGCCGAAGAAAGCCCGCCCAAAACAACACAAGCTGGGGGTCGACCACGGCACGTCAACATTGGAATCGCACGGACACCGCGACAACATCTTTACCACGCGCCAGGTTCTGGACTCACGCGCTGAATAGCGAGCATTCGCATACTGCTGGTGCTATATGTATGCGCCGCGATAACATCGACACTGACGAGCCGGCGCGCACGCGATTCCCGACGCGGTTGGAATTGGAAGGCGCATGAGTTTTGCGAGCACAAGATATGTCACTGGTCTTGACAAGGTCGCCATTGGAAGTCATTGGAATGAACGGAGGCGGAGCGCAGAAAAGACGCAGCGCGCGGCTGTCCGGGGAGGGCAACGGCAATGAAGGCGCAGAAAATGAGCCGCCCACCAAGAAAGCGAAGGTCAATGACGCGACTACGACGACCACCTCAGTGAGCACGAAACAGCAGGATGGCGATCAAAATAAAGCGGCGTCCAAAAAGAAACGGAAAGGTAGGTTATGGCACAGATGTGCTGCGACTGGAAATGCTGACTTTTGGTTCTAGAGTACACAGATGAAGCGGACGATTTCAAGTTCGCGAGGAAAGGAAGCCGACGAAAGAAAGACGCGACGAAGTCTGACCAGAAAGCATCATCTGACGACAAGCCTGCAGAGGAGGCCACAGCAGCAGCGGCCGAACCACCTGCACCAGAGCGCGTAGCGGAGGATGCAGTACCTAAAACAGCCCAGAAGAAGACTCGAAGGCGTCTGCCGACTACGCCTGAAGCTGAGGAGGATGTCAAACGCGTGCGTCGTAGCAAGCGGTTATCACATGAGGCAGACGAGCAAGCAGCGGCCCAGCCTTCGCCTCACCGCGCATCTCACGCAAAGTCGCACGCCAATGCAGAACGACATGTCAGTCCAGCTCGCGGCAGACCACTAACCATCGAGAAGAAGCGGAAGGCCGGCAATGATGGAGGCGAAGAGGAAAAGGTCATGCGCATCATGCTACCTTTTGCCGATACTCCAGTACAGCGACGGAATAAAGAAATGCGAAAGGCCAGTGGCGAGAATGGTAGGCGAAGCAGCGCTGGTATGCGAGGCAAGCGGGCGAGTAGCGTGATTGATGAGGGACGGGGTCATGGTGAGTCTAATTCTTTCCTACGTGCTACTTACCACCTGACACCTTTGCTCGCAGAGGTGTCAGAAAGTTCGACCTCTACAGCAAGTCAGACTCGGTCCTCTAGAAAGTCTGCTCATGAAGCCTATCCTTCGCCGGACAGCGACCCTGGGTCATCGCCTCAGCTACGACATGATGCTCACGCAGTACGAGAACAATGCGCTGACCAACATGTTTGCGCAACAGCAATGCCGCATAGCGAAGTCCCCGCATCTGAGTTCTTTAAACATATTTCTGCGGATCTCACAGAACCAAGACGAATGCGTTGTCTTCTCGGATGGTGTGGCATACGACTTTTACCTCAAAAGCCTACTCCACCTGCTCAGAGTACTCCTACGGCGAGTCAAGAATTTCAAGCTCTTCAAGCTGGTAAGTGCAATAGTCTACTTGATCAAGTGTCCTTCTTCAAAGCTGACACAATGCAGCACGCGTGATACAAGAGGAGCTGTCCCAGGATCTTGTCAACAATGGAATGCTCAGCGATTGGTTCTCGCGCGACGAATCAGTGCCTCCTCAACTGCCACTGAGGAAGAAGCCAAATCCGCGTAATATTGCAAATGCAACGAAGGCAGAGGAGCTTGAAAGAGAGCTCGAAAGGTGAGAGGGAGTGGCTGACCAGAGCAGGATGTTTGCTGACATTGTCGCGACATAGATTAAAGAGCGAAAGGGCAGGGTGGGAGGAGCTGGTCAAGTCAGCAGCAGGCGTCAATCTGCAGCAAGAAGAACAATCCGAAGACGGACCAGCATCAGTCCACGCCGAGCACCTTGACAGTCCGCAAAGAGCGATCTTTGACGAATTAAACTCAGATGCATCAGCGACAGATGCTGCAGGCATTCAGGAGCGTTTGAGAAGGATATCGAACGACATTGAATTCGCGGTGGATAGATTTACGCATGGCGTTCATGCTCTCAAGACGACGCGGGATACTGCGGAACGAGTTGCAGACAAATCTTTGGCGGATGCTGCGAAGGTTCTTGAGCAAAGAGAAAAGCAACGCTCTTCCGACCAGGGCGTTGGCCAGATGGACGCTTTGAGGGGCTTGGCGCGAGTGCTGAATGCGCAGCAGAGGAGGTGAAGTGAAGTGGTGTGCAAGCAAACGAACGACGCACGATGTGACTGAAACTCGCAAGATTGATTGAACTATCCTAGCCAGACGAATACCCAGACATCTCTTTTCACGTTGTTTGATGACATCTTTCCTGTGTTTCAGAAGAGACCCTCGTCCGAGATGGATGGCATCATCATTCATCAGCCCTTTGAAATGTTCCCAAACTATAAGGGTACGCTCGTGACTCGTGCATATCCTTATCGTGCATGGGTTTGACATATAACGCTTGATGATGATGGATGATGAAAGATGGAAAGTTAACTATGTACAATCGTAGAACCTTGCACATGCCCATACAAATATCAATAATAACGATACACTTTATCAAATCTGCTTCATCACCAATGCGAAAGCATGATTTTTATATCGATATTCGTGTTTGCGTAGTTTTATGCGAGTTCAGCTCCGTAGTCATCATCGTCAGCCATTTCTAGCGACAATTTGTAGCCGTCCCGTCGAACCTTGATTGAGGTACTGTAGATGCTGTAATTGCGAGTAGTTCAGTTGCCGTATGCGGTATGCCGTTTGCCGGTTTCCTGGGCAAGGTACGGATTCGAGATAGCGTAGGCACACTATGTATGTATGAAGAACGGGGGAAGTTCTTGTTGTTGGTGTGTTTGATGAGGACGGGAGACTCTTTCGATAATGACAGCACACGAGGTGCGCAATGGTCTTCGCAAGCACTATCAGCAGTAGTAGTTGCATTATTGTGCATGGCATGCCGAACCTGTCTGTGACAGCAATGCATATAGTGATTCTATTGAGCCGAATGGGGAAAGCTCCATTTCGCAAGCATGCCGACTGGGCGATCGGTTGACCAATGTGGCAGTGCCAATGGGCGCCACCCTGGACCGATGCCTAATCCCTGATCGTGCACGGCTGGGCCCTGCCGATGATGTTTTTCACGATTATATTGGCAGCTGGTTGGGTTCATGCTAGAAGGAAAATCGACAATCTCCATCTGAGAATTGTCGTGTCATCATCAGGGTGATTACCAAGGTAGTGACAGCGAGGATACAGGCGGCCAAGGAGCGTGGAAGACGGAGGGGGAGGAGGAGGAGGAGGAGGGCCGTTGCCGCCGGTGTTCTGGCAAGTGCAAGTGCGAGTGCAAGTGCAGGTGCGAGTGCCAAGCGCAATTGGTTGGACCGAGACCAAGCCAAGATCGCATTCGCCTCAACGTTAGCCTTCAATCAGCCAATCTCTCAAGCCTACGGCTACAGCCGCTGCGAATGTCGAAATCTCCGCAGCCTCCATAATCCATTGTCCAAGCGTCCACGGTGCAGCGAAGAGGCACAGCTGCTCGATTAGTAATTACAGCCAGGCCGCGTCAGGAAGCCAGCGGCTAAAGGACGGCCATGGCATTCATCGCCCACTCGTCGCACTCGAAGTCTCGAAGTCTCGAATTGCTGTCCGGTAGAAGCCGAGGCGGTATGTATACGCCCACCACGAACATGTTCGACTCTTCGACAGCGCCACTGCACAACTAATAAGGTTGTCAGCGTCGCAGAATGACAGGCGCCCTCCCTGACCAAGCCTGGGCGTGAAACAGCGACAGAGCCAGTACGCAATCTTCTCTTGTCTCTTGTTGTCGAGCAAAATGCGTATGTCTAAGACTCTAAGCTATGCCCCTTGCTCGACGCTTTGATCAGCTTCATTAAACAACAAGCCGTGGGAAGCGGCCATCACAACGACCCTCTTCACCAGCGCTAGACGCCCGCAGCGGCAGCAGCACCAGCCATAACGTGTGCAGCCATCCTTTCGTGTTCCCTCCCTTTCGTTAGCGCGGCTTTGTCAGCTTCTCGACGTTCCACACCAATACTTCAATAAATTATTGTGTAACCTATAGCGATGCAATTAGGTTAATTTCTACACCAAAAAAATCGCCGTGTTAAGTTATATAATTCAAAAATAAGCTGCAGTATATTCTAGTAGAACGTAGTAATGCATAATTATATAGTTTAACGCCTATTCGAATAGCGAAAAGCCGCTAAGACTACTAAGCCCGTGTCGGCTAAATCCGACTAAGAGGATAGCACTAGGTAGCTGCTAGCCCTCTACGCCGAGAACACATTAACTACACTAGATATAGACATACCTAATAGCGTAAATGAAAGGTCTAAGTACATATAAACAGCGCGTGTAATATTAAGATAATATATTACAAAGTAGTTATAGTATAATAGCATAAAAGTATACTAGAAAGCCCGCTTCCTAAACCCGTAAACCCGTACTCTAGCCGCCGGACCCTACTCGCTCGACCGAGATACGTCGATTGCACGCAACATTAACTATTAATAGGTGTTTCTCGGCTTCTAATTAGTTAGATCTTATCGTTAGCTAAGAAGCCGGAATCGTAGAGCTCTTAAGACTCGTCGGGGAACAAACGAGGGTTAAATTACCGTAGATCGAGAAGCTCGACATCGTCGTTAATACTACTAGATTTAGCGGCCTTAAGAGCTTATATATCGTCCTCGTCGTTAGCGTCGTTCGGCTCTTATTTAAGAGTATCGCTTAGCTCTATAGCATAGTCTAAGGCAATAAGGTCGTCTATTACCTATTTGTCGGCTTTATCGGCTTTAGAGACTATGCCTTTTAGCACGGCTATCTTCGTCTCGGCGTCTTTAATGTTACTCTACCGTATATTCTATAGGTCTCGTGCGTGCCGTGCCTTTGTCTCTACTATCTTAAAGGCCTCGATCTTATTGCTAAGCTTAGTAATATATTGCTGTGCCTCTCTAACCGTTATACGGTTAGTAACCCTACCCTCGCTATTTAGTAGATACCTAATGTTGTCGATAGTTAATCTAGCACTATCCTTAGCACTATTAAGCTTCTTCTTAGTAAGGGTAAGTTACTTAGAAAGCTCCTAACGCTCTTCTCGTAACTTCCTAGCCTATTAACTTACTATTATAATCCGTTGCTTCTTAATAGCTATAAGCTAACTAAGGTCTTACTTTATACTACGCTATAGAGAAGCATACTATTCCTTCGTAGCATCTTTAGTAAGTAGGTCGTTAACTAGCTCTTAAGTAAACACCCTCGCCTTACTAATAACAACGTCGCCCTTCTTATTCTTCGTGCGTTAACTAAGCTCTCTACGGAGCTTCTCGTTCTTAGTAAGGTAGAGGTTATATCGAGTAAGGATAATCTATACTACCTTATAGGTCTTCTTAAAGTTAAGCTTTACGAGGGCTTCTATAGTAGTAGCATTATCTTATCTATAATCTCGTAAAGAAGTAAACTAATTAAGCCGGTTACTAGTCTTTATTAACCGCTTACGAGACATAGGTATAGTAGGGTTACTAGACTAGTAGAGTCGCTTCCTCGGGGGTAAGGGTGTTCTTATAGGCGCACGTGTTAAAGCCCGTAGTAGTAGGCGTAGACCTTCCGTTAGTAATAGCGAGCTCGGCATTTTAACTAATACTCTAGTAGCTTCTAGCGTATCCGGTAGCTCGTAGTAGAGATATAGCGTAGGTAACCTTATAAGTACTCGCTACGGGTCTAGTAGTTTAATGCTAGTCGCTATAAAGGTATTCTTAATGTTAGTATCGTTAAACACTAAGTCGTAGAGCTCCGAGTAGATATCGAGGAAGTCGCTTTTAGTAACATTCGCGAGGCCTATCTCTACGTAACGTTACATTATAAGGGTTAAGTATAGAGCCTTAAGAGGGCCGAATATGCTAACATCTAGTAGCTAGCATAGGTAAGTAGTATAAGACGGTAGGTATAGAAGTAGTATCTTGTTCGCTAAGGCATACTATAAGAAGGGAAATGACTTATAGCTATCGTAACCGTCCATAATAAGAAGCCTCTACCTACTTAGTTTGCTCGGTAGATACCTAAGATTAAAATGCTATATCTACTTAAGTGCCATCTTAGTGTTAGACTAGCTATTATTAGTAGTAGCAAACGTAGTACCTATATAGGTAAACTAAGACTTAAACTGTAGTAGAAGTAATCTTATTACCTACCTTGCCTTAAAGATAAAGAATAGAGGCATATAAAAGCTACCTACAGTTACTACCTCTATAATAGTAATCTACTCTCGACCGCTAGGTTAACGTAGAATAGTGTTCTTAGCCTCGCTTACTAAGACAATATACTAGTAAGGTCGCTCGTAGTAGCTAGATAGATAGCCTATTTCGTCGAAGTTAGATATATCCTCCACTACTACATTATATTCCTTACGTACGGATTCTAGTAATTTAAACTAGTCTACGAGTATATCCGGGTTGTTAGCAACATTACGCTAGTTATTATCTATTACCTTAACCTATTTGAACTTAAGGTCTTTATCTCTATGTATAAATCTATACACCTAGTTCTAGCCGATAGGTTTAAAGTTGCGGTCCTATCGCATAGTAAGAATCTACTTAGCCTAATAGTAGATTGTGTCGTAGATTAGAGGGAAACCTATGCGGATGAGACGCTCTATCTAGCCCTTAAGACTAGCTCTTTTAACCTTATTAAGTCGATGAAGATCTTCTATAGTAGTATAGCGGTTAACGTATATGCCTCGTAGGCGGTTACTAAAGGTGCTATACGGTATGTCGTAGTCTAGGGCGGCGGCTTTCTTCGTAGTATATTTGCTAGCGGCATACTCGGTAATAGCACGCGATATAGTAACTTCTTTTCCCGTCGTAGAGAGCGCATTCTAAGCATTATTTCGAGCCTTTATTATTGTCTATAGGTAGTATAGTTGTTAAGTAATAATTGTTACAAAGTATTAGAATTCGCGAGTGTAGTAGGTACGTTGCGTGTCACAATTCTACTACTAAGATCGATTACGTACTAACTATTAATGGACTAGTAGTTACTATAAACGGCTAGAGGCGGCTGATCCCTTAGCGCTAACGAAAGGGTGTACACACGAAAGGATGGCTGCATACGTTACACGCTTGTCGTCCGTTAGGAGCTCCCTGCTCGTCAGCTCCATTTTAACCTTTCGTCTGTGTGCACCGTTTCAAACCTTGTTGGACGCTCTTGCCTCTCCAACGTTCCTACCTTTCTTGTTGCACTTCTATACTACTATTCTACCCTCTTTTCACATCCCAATCCAGACCCTGCCTGCCTGCAGTGACACCACCTCAGCAGAGAGCCTTATCCATCGCTTCCAACCATTACCCGCACCGACACGCATCCATCGATTACTTCAGTCGCCGAGAGAAATGATACTACGATAAGAGACATCCGAGTCAGAACTATCACGCTTGCATTGCATCCTTTGTCGAACGCCAGACATGTCGCTGGCTACATCAGCTGCACTTCGCCCAGTCTCCTTTCTACCAACCATCAAATGTTCAACATGTGGGGATGAAATCGAAATCGCCGCCATGGGAGACCATGTCTGCAGAGGGGAAATGCCAGCGCCAATCACCACCAGAACCCATACGCCCAATATGAGCAACCCTTTTACACTAAGGCAGCTCAATGCAAGCGGCCATGCACCTTCTATGCCTCTACACCAGAGTAATAGCGAGCCTGCCGTCCCTCAACAACAATCGCGAACAAGACAACCAACACCGTCCTCCAATCAAAGCGGACCCTCGAAAGTGTCACGGATAGCCTTGCCAAAAATCAACCCCGATACCGCAAATAGACCTTACCTTGCACCCCGACCAACAGGCCTGGACTCGCCTCTTTCGCCAGGAACGAGCATGCGAAGCGGAACGCCTGTATATCAGAGAAGTGCGACTAGTCCAATGCCACGATTATATGATCCTCGGCCGCCTAGTCCCGAGCTATCAGCAAATCTCGACTGTGCATTTCCGCCATGGCCATCAATGAACCCTCCTCCAAGGCCGCCGACTAGCCAGGGAAGGCGAACCCCCACCGGAAGTGACCGTGCTCCATCTCGAGGCCCCTCTCGGTTCGATCGGAACTTGGCGGCCGAGGAAGAGCCATTCAATTTCGAGCCTAAAAGCCCCAATGCGAACGCAAGTGAGAATGTATTGCAGAAGCTGAATACCTTGAAGAGTGGGCCATTCGCTGGCGCAAGGAGGCAAGGCACTGGAGAATCAAATGGCCCAACTCCATTTCCGTCGAGCGGTCGAAGACCAAGTGCCCCTGCAGTAGAGCCTCTAATCAGGCCTGCTACAGCACAATCAAACGGGTCGCAATCAAACAGACGTCCTACAACTCCCCAGAGCAATAGACTTCCTTCAGAGCCGATTGAAGCTGCCAAAAAGGCGCCACCGCCGCGTCCGGCAAGACCAGATGAAGAGATATTGTCACCATCGTTCCTCGATCAATTCAGTGCTGAACCTGCTTCAGTGCTTCCCCTGGCTATGCAAAGGGATGACGAAGCTGAACTCGAACGAAATCACACATTCCCGTTCCCAAAGATGGGCCAGGAGCGACCAGACTCGCAAACTCTGGCCAAGACCAAAAGCGAGCCTGAACTCCGACAAGCAATTGCGCCCTCCCAACTGCCAGTGAGGAGAGACAGCCGAGCTGGAACACGTGTGGACTATCGAATGCAAGATGCGCCGCCTGTGCCAAAACCTGTGGCGCAACATCAAAAGAGCGGCACCCATACTCCGACAGAGTCTGCGTCCTCCTTGGCTTCGACCACACGGTCGGGCAGCGACACCAAGAGCAACCACAGCAGCAATGGGCCTAGCACTACTGGTAGTTCCAAGACTAGCGTGGATGCTTTTGACGCGTACGAGCTCGATTCAAGCAAGATTGATGGACCACGGGGCCCAGCCCCCCACGTTCGCAATCAGCAGAGTCCAGGAGAGCGCGCGGAGCTTCCAAGGCAGTCCTCACCTCCTCGAGCACCGGTGAAAGCGCTCGTCCCGAGAGAGACGCCGCAGAAGCCATTTGACATCCCTCTCCCGCAGCCGCTAGAATCACCAATGGATCCAGCGCTTCAGGCTCGAGCTGGTCCTACAAGTCAATGGACCACACACGAGCCATGGGGTCCAGCGATAGAAACGACACCCAGCAGAAAAGGCTCGAGCGATCACGATACCTTGCCATTCGAACCGGAAGTCCAAGCACCCGCTGCGTTGTCGATCTCGAAACGTGCGGAAGGAACAACCGCGACTAGCAGGATGGCAACATCACCCGCGGCTCGCTCTGCTTCTCCCACCAGCAGCGCAGGCCCTGACTACGCGGCGCCCAGCGTGAAGACCACAAGCTCTAGGACACAATCTCCAAGCGCTCCGCGACCTCCACCTGTTCCAGAACAGGCGTCAAGGCCACGAACACCTGGACGACGCCCCACCAACGCGAAGCCAACGTGTCGAGGATGCGGGCAGCTCATTGAAGGAAAATCTGTCAAAGCCGCCGATGGTCGTCTGACTGGACGATGGCACAAAGCTTGCTTCGTTTGCAAGTCGTGCACCAAGCCTTTCGTGACTGCCGACTTTTATGTCATCAACAACGAGCCGTACTGCGAGCATGATTACCACGAAAAGAACGGATCTCTGTGCCATGGTTGCCACCGAGGAATCGAAGGCCAGTACTTGGAAACGACCAGCTCTACCAGATTTGGCAACACGGACAAGAAGTTTCATCCCCGATGCTTCACATGCTGCGAGTGCCGCACGGTGCTGTCCGATGACTACTTCGAGATCACTGGCAAGGTGTTCTGCGAACGTCACGCTCTCGCTGCCATGCGTGCTCAAGCACGAAGAGCTGGACCTGGCGGATCGCTGCACCCTCCTGGACGCCGAGATATGTTCGCAGAGAGGCGCACCACCAGACTAATTAATCCGATTATGGCTTGAAAAAGTTTGCTGATTACGTGCACTTTCATCACGGTGCCATGGCATGCGCCCACGATACGACCCGCTAGCTACGCCTAACGACTTACGTCGCCTGACCATCTATCGCTATCAAACATTAATTTCTACTGCCGCATTTTCGAGCGCTACCAGGCATTTTAGCCATACTTTTTTTGCATTAGCGAGGATCAGAGTATTTTCTGGGGATGTATCTGGCGCGATCGAATACATTCTCCGTTTTGGATGTTTGGAGAAAGGTTGATACCCACCATGTTCTTGTTTGCACAGCAGATGTACTACTATTACAGCGCGACAAGAAGGTGTCGAGAGCTAGAAGCATGTTCGTAATAATGTGTATATATATGAACAAGACTACTATGAACAAATCATGTTACAAAGCAATGCCTGAAATGGATCTTTTCTCCTTGCCAAGTACCCAGGTTCCCGATGGCGTTCACAATATATGTATAGATAGCAGCCTGCAGAATGCACTGGTGATCATGACGAATGCAGCACAATAACATCTATCCTCTTGCCAGTAGTAAGCGAGTCATACCGAGCTGGCTTGGTTGGTACTACATATGCCAGCGCATTATGCCGGCCAAGCCACTCGGGATGTGTACGAGACTATACTACGAGTATGGGCGCAACGAGGAGTGTTCTGCTGCTCTCGAACTCCTGTCAGCCTGCCGTATCTATATCTTGGACAAGAGGAGGAGGAGATGGATGTAGACACGTCGAAATGCTTGTATCGCATCATCATCATCATCATCATCTTGACTCTTGTTTAGTTAGATTGAACTCTACGCTGAGAGACGCCTTGTTGGATCTGTGAGAAACCACAAAAAAGCGGCAAGGGTGGTGTGGCAAAGAACAGGTGGGACGAAGCGAAGCGACCTTGAAGTTGCGTTGCCCGATCTACGCAATTTCTCGAAGGATTTAAGAACACGCTAACGTGGAGCTTGATTATTGATCAGTGTTGGACTGTGACCTCTACTACAAAACCGATGTTTCTTTTGGAGATGGCTTTTATTAATCATCATGAAGCAAGACTGTTTGTAGGAGCGATGGGAAGAGGAGATGAGAGAGAGGGCTGGTTTTGTAAGACTTAACTGGGCAAAGGTGGTTGCACAGGTGCTACGGAGATGGTAGTTTTGTCCCAGGCTAACGGGAACTGTGCAGATGCCTAGTCGATGTTGAAGCAGTATCATAGTATACGGTGAGAGCTTGCAGATGATGAGGATGAGTGTATAAAAAGCAGCAGTTCGACTATGCTTTCTGGTCGTCGGGATCAGACTTCAAGGCTGGGAGAGTATTCGTTCTAGCTGTCGGCAGGCCTGATGATGAGTGAGACGGCGAGCATATCAGGGGTGTGTTTGCATGCTGGGCCTGCCTAATTAATGGTAATGTGTGCATCTGCATCTGTCTGTCCAGCGTTGCGCAGTCCTTCGCTTGAGCCTTGCCCGTTTCACAAGACCAAAGCGGCTGGTGGCTGGTGGCTGGTGGTGGACGACGGGACGTTGGCTCCTGCATATACTGTACTGTACCTGTACTGTATCTTCACGGCCTGCTGCACCCGGCCTGCCTGACTGCCTCTTCTACAGTATTCTACTACTAGCACACCACCGTCCTCCCCTACCACCGCCCACTCTTCCATCGGTCTGCACGTCGGCACTTTGAAGCACCGCCATCGCCACTGATTGGCCCAAGCCAGCTGGGCCCCAGGAAATAAGGTCGAAAGTGGTTTATCACTTTCGAGCCTAATCTCGCCCAACGTCCGACACCTTTTACCAATCACTTTCCCTGCCCACCCGTCGCCGGCTCTTTTGCAGCGTAGTTGCGAGCGCAGCGCAGAAGAGGCAAGCAGAGCAACAACGACACCACATTGGCACCATAAACCTTGCTGCCGCCGCCTCTTCCACGGCACCCTCTCCCTCCTTTCTCCGCCACCGTCGCACTCCTTCACCACGCCAGCAAGCCACGCCCCGTGCGCTGCGCTGCGAAGAGCGTGACTGTGACCGTGACCCTCGCCGTCCTGCTCGCTTGTTCCGCTACCCTGCCACCATCTCCCTGCTTGGCGCCACCCTTCCATCTCAGGAGCAACCAAGCCTGACGAGCGCAACACCGCGCCATTGACTTCTGTACGCTGGCGACCGTGAACCTCCTTCACGCGAGCCTTCACTCTCAAGGTGAGTGCCATTCTGAATCCTCCACTCTACGCTGCACACCTCGCTCGACCTTTCCAGCCGAGACAGCTCCGCTCTTGCTGCTGCTGCTGCTGCCGAACGAGCTGCTATCTGGCTGTTGTACGCCGCGAACCACAGAATCCTGTTCCCACGGATCACAATTAATTGCTACTCCTTTCCACCATCGCGACAGCGACAGCCGACCAATTGTCCGTGTCACACGCTGTGCCGCACCTGTCACACTTCAGCGGCAAACAACATCCTCACACGTGCATGCACCGTCTATTTCGGGACAATCTACATACCATAACGTACCGACACTGACAATTGATTGCAGCGCAATCGCTAGGCTCTTGACCGTCGCTCTCTTTGATATATACATCTCCTGGCATTATCTGCAGAACCCGTTACCGGCAGCCGACCGATACCAAATACTTATCCCTTCACACATTAATCGCGCGCATTTGCCGCGCCAACGACCGTCAGGATGGGTTGCGGGCAGAGTTCAGAGTCCAAGGAGGGCAAGCAGCGAAATGAGGAGATCGAAAACCAGCTGAAGCGGGACAAAATGAACCTGCGAAACGAGATCAAGATGCTGCTGTTGGGTGCTGGTGAATCAGGAAAGTCCACGATCCTCAAGCAGATGAAGCTCATCCACGAGGGCGGATATTCAAGAGACGAGCGCGAAAGCTTCCGGGAGATCATCTTTTCCAACACCGTGCAGTCAATGCGCGTGATACTGGAAGCAATGGAGAGCCTGGAGCTGCCGCTCGATGATCAGCGCGCCGAGTACCACGTTCAGACCATTTTCATGCAACCCGCGCAGATCGAGGGAGATGTGCTTCCTCCTGAAGTTGGACAAGCAATCAAGACACTATGGGCAGATGTCGGCGTGCAAGCGGCTTTCCAAAGAAGTCGAGAGTATCAGCTCAACGACTCTGCCAAATACTACTTCGACTCGATTGACACCATTGCTTCGCCGACATACATCCCCTCAGATCAGGACGTGCTACGATCGCGTGTCAAGACTACGGGCATCACGGAAACCACATTTATCATTGGCGATTTGACCTACCGAATGTTCGACGTCGGCGGTCAGCGATCAGAGCGAAAGAAGTGGATACATTGCTTCGAGAACGTGACTACCATTCTGTTCTTGGTTGCAATCTCGGAATACGACCAGCTTCTCTTCGAAGACGAGACGGTGAACCGCATGCAAGAAGCGCTCACTCTGTTCGACTCGATCTGCAACAGCAGATGGTTCACCAAGACCAGCATAATCCTGTTCTTGAACAAGATTGATCGCTTCAAGGAGAAGCTTCCCGTGTCGCCAATGAAGAACTACTTCCCAGACTACGAAGGCGGGCAAGACTATGGTGCAGCTTGCGATTATATTCTGAACCGATTCGTATCGTAAGTGTCAATGCACTGCTGCTAGCAGGATGTGCCGGCTGATGAACTAATGTCGCACAGGCTCAATCAACACCCGACCAAGCAGATCTATACCCACTTCACCTGCGCTACAGACACGATGCAAATAAGATTCGTCATGGCCGCAGTAAACGACATCATCATCCAAGAGAACTTGCGCATGTGCGGTCTGATATAAGCAATGCATGAGTATACACAGCGAGCTCTTGGGATGTAGCACAAGCAGGGGTGAGAGTGAGCCGCAACAGCACGCATGAAACGGTCTTATTGATTAGGGGTGTGCACGATTATACGCCTCGAGTTGTGGCGATTTTGGCTGTTCGAAGGCATGCATGGCTTAAAAGCGCGCGCGTGAGGTTATGGATACCACTGGATTTGGGCGTTTGCAAGGCGCATGTCACAATACAGCAATGAATTCCACAAGCACCTGGCTGGACCTCTACCTCGTCTATGCTTCCGAGTGTATTGACTCCGGCATGGACATCTCTATTAGAATATCAAAGTCGACAAATGGGCTTTCTTCAGCAGCACGGGACACTGGTGTGACTTCTATGATGGTGGATGGCGGTGAGAGGGTTGGGGGGTGGGCAGGGAGGGATCTTCGACCGGTATCTTTTGTTGCTCGTCCTTTGAGAGAATGTATCGAGATCAAATACCCTATTATTAGTAGTATTATTCCTCTTCAAACGTGCTTCGCCGTTATTAGCAGCGTGAGAGTCACATATCCGAGGCTGCACAACGACTTTTGCTCACAACTCCACGCGTTACACCGTGAACATCAACGCCGCACGTCGACACGCTTCTTCTCTTTCTTCAACAATTCATGAAGGAATACCGCGCAAAGCGGCTGTGTGTGGGTGGGTGAAAGTTGATGAGAGGCGAAGATTTTGCACGCGCGTTTCTGCGACAATAATAATAAGAATCAACGCGCGTGCAGCGATCAGATCAATGCTTTTCAGCCAGGTAGAATAGGGTTTTTGGGCACAGTATACGCTCCCTGAAGCACCATAATAATAATAATGCAGAGGATTGTTTGCTAATACCCATGCGTCGCTTTAGATACAATACATCGAATGGTTCTTTATTCGTCATCGATGTGCAGACCGCGCGCGTCTCCGTCTCGGGGTTGGCAGCGACTGCCCACAGCGATAATAGCGCACTTCCGCCGGCTAAGAAGTGTGTGATTCTGTGCAGAGGACCGAGTGGAGCTATCTATCACATTGCCGAACCTGCCACTGGCGATATGTCGCCCCAAAAATCTATGGTCATCGACATCTCCGACGACGACGACGACGATGACCATGTTCCCGCTCCACCGCGCCGCCGACAACCTCCACTCATTGCGCTACATGGCTCTACATCAGCATTAGCCACTAGCACATCGCATGCTCGCTTGCCATTGCAAGGCCAGAAACGAGCACGGGACGACAATGCTTCCCCAACAGCATCTCAGAAAAGGGCGCGTGTGGCATTCAAAACTTCGCAGTCTGTAGTTCAGCCAGGCCTCACTTCGACCCGTAGCACAGGGTCAGTATTGACAGGAGCACAGTATGCGCATCCACCAGCAGCAACCGATGTGATTGACCTTACCACCTCACCAGAACCGGAAGCTCCAAAGACTGGTAAACGACCTCAACTTCGTCAGACTTCATCAGGCACAGGCCCGCGTCAGTCGCCACAGCTAGAAAGCCCGGCCCAGAAGAGTACACCTCAGGCAGTCAGTAACGGCAAAAAACCTGCGCGGGTGTCAGCAACAAGTGAACGTCCGAAGAACTCTGCGATTTACGCGAGCCCTTCAGCAGCGCCCGATGGGACAGATCGCGCGCGGGTCTACCCTTTACCTTCGAAGCATTCAAAAGCCCCGACACCATCCGAAACAGTCAAGATCCTTGGACAGGCCACGCGGACTGAAGGAAAGATGGTCGAGGATGAGCAATCTCGCCCTCTAGAGATACCAGAAAGTCCACCCTTGTCGCCTAATGGGGCTGACCGCACCCCTTTGCCTCTCCCGAGAGGACCACTAGGTCGCACCTCCAGCTCTCCGCATGAGAAACACATTCGAAAGCAGCAAGGTCACTTTAGAGATACGACGCCTAGGAATGAATTTAGCGATGCACGCATAACTTCTGCGACCCCAAATAATGGCAAAACTTCATCGCCACTGCCGCCGCGCTATTCGGTACCGACAGGAGTCGACTCGAACGAAGACACTACATACGGATCACTTGGCTCCAAAGCTAATAATGCATTGTCGAGTCCTAAGAATCCCGCTCCACTTACGCCGCAACAAAAGACTACTGCGTATCAGATATCGGCCTCGCAGGCCGGGAATCCTGCAGTACGTGCTGGTGTAAGAGCAAATTCGGCATCAGCAGCACCGACAGCGGCAGTAAAGGATATATACCCTACAGATGGCAGCGCTGCTCAGCATGCTAGAGCCCAAATCCAAGAGGAAGGGTCATCTGGCTCCGGTTCCAGCTCTTTCCACGAACAAAGCGAAGTTCGGCACAATGCTGACACGATTGCGGCAAAGAGCCAAGAGGTATCATCAGCCCCGTCGCAAATGAAGGACAAAGAAAAGGCCGGTATTCAGATCACCGACTTAGACGGAAGTGCGCAAAGACCGGATTCCAACAAGGACGCGGCATCATCGAAGCAGGATAGCGGTGTCTTCATTCCATCAGAGTCGCCTGCGCTGAAGAGCCCTATGCCTGCTTTCGCTGGAGCAGGCATTGCTAAGCACATCGAACTCGTTGTAGGGCGATACTTTGAAGAATCGCGCAAGGACAATGAGCATTGGACACGGATAGAGCTTCGCCGAGCTCGTCATGACACCACCAATCTGTCGTCCGGTGGTGCAGAGAATAAGCCAACGTCGATATTCAAATCATTGAAGCCAATTCGACTGAATGTGGTCACTGAGAGAAACATTGCGCAGTCAAATACCGCTAGGCTGTGTGTGGAGCAATTTCCATGCGCCACGTCGAAGACTGCGAAAACCTTCTACGCTTTAGAATGTGACATGTTTGGGACAAAGGCAGCGGACGTGCCTCCTTTTTCTCACTATGTCAGCATTAAGAACAGTTTTCTCGCGGGAAACGAGAAGAGTCTGCAGCACTGGCCTTATTTTGGCGACGATTACAACTTGGGTGAGGCGAAAGGACTCGCGATCAATTACAACATGGACATTGAGCCCCGAGAGCGCAAGCTGTTGCGTTTGGGTCAAGCCGAGAACTTTGCCGCATATGCACAGGACATGCTGTCACAGATTGGTTGTGACTGGTCAGATGTACTAAGATTCTTACTGGACCCCTCTCCAGATGTTGGAGCCATGTCAGATGCCAGAAATGCGGTTCAGAGTAGGCACAAGTACTGCGAGGAAGACTTCGACAGAGAAAGTCATCGCTGGATTGCAGCCCTGACCAGACTTCCCAGAGCAAAGCCGGACGAATTAGCGAAAGCAGCCCTACTCTGCGATCAATTTCAGAGGATTACCAAGTTCCCCTTGTGGCATGTCGCCAGAAGAAGTGACTATACTCGGAAGATTCTCGAGGAGACGGAAGAGAGCGAGACAGACGACCAGTTGACCTGCAGAGTCTGCATGCGATACAATTGCCCCTATCACGGCGAGATCGAAGAAAGCGATAATGAAGAGCAAGCTGACGTCAAGGAGGTCGTGGCGACGGACATCATCAACCCGCGCGATATCGACATCCGTGCCAGAGTCTCTTTGCCAGCAGAAATCGACACCAACGAGCACGCAGTCACGAAAAGTGTGGATCGTCAAAGCCTTGACTATTGGAGTAAAGGAAAGTGGTCCAGCTTAAAGTGGCAGGCAACGGAGCGGAAGCCCTTTTATCCTTGCCATCATCCCGGAATGACCTGCGAAAGCGCTAAATGCTCTTGTTTCGTCGAACACATCATGTGCGAGAAGAGCTGCAGCTGCTCGAGAACTTGTGCGCGAAAATTTCAAGGCTGCTCTTGTTCCTCAGAAAAGGCAGGTCGGGGCCAAAAGCTCGTGTGCTTTGATGATGACCGTTGCGCGTGCTTTCAGCGGGGGCGAGAGTGTGATCCCGATCTCTGTGGAGCGTGTGGAGTGTGCTCCGTTCTTGATCCCGTTTACAAACATCACGAGCTGGCAGGGCAGTGCCGAAACGCAAGCATTCAGCGTGGAGTGGCAAAGCATACCATGATTGGCGACAGCGGCATCCACGGACTCGGGCTGTACACTTGTGAGGACATCCGCCCGCACGAATTTCTGGGTGAATACACGGGCGAGATTATCAGCAAGACGGAAGCTGATCGGCGCGGCGCGGTCTATGAGCATCAGAAACTCAGTTACCTCTTCAGTCTCAACGATACTCAGGAGATCGACAGCACATATTTTGGCAACAAGATTCGTTTCATCAACCATGCCGACAAGTCGAAGTGCAACATATATCCTCGAATCATCATGGTCAACACCGTCTTCAGAATCGCGCTGTATGGACAGAAAAAAGTGAAGCCAGGAGAGGAGCTTTTCTTCGACTATGGACCAATGTTTCCGGATGAGCAGCTTGGTGGGAAGACTCAGAAGAAAGCAGCACCACGCGTGCGCAACTCGAATCTGGTTCATGACTTCTATGACGTTGAGCAGATAGAAGACAAGCATGGCAATGTGCGAGCTCGGAAAGTGACTTCTGACGCAAGCGAGGATGGCAGAAGCAGTAATGATGGCATTGACGCTACTCCTCGTAAGGGGCACAGACCAACGGCAAAGAAGTCTTCCAACAGCAGAAAGAGACCTAGAGGATCCTCCAGCGCTCCGGGGCCTGCTGCAAAAGCACGACGCCTGGAAGATATAGAAGAGGAGGACACGAGGGAAAATCTCGAGGCTCACGAAGCGACAGCTGCACATGGCCAAGTCAACGCATTTGAGGACGGGTATAACATACTCGATGCCGGCGAGCTGCCTGTTGATCCAGCAGACGAGGAGTTCGAGCCTGAGAACTCTGCCAGCGAGGCTAGCCATGACGAGGATACCTTGATGTCTGGAGACGAACTGCGCTTCTCTCGTAGACACCGTGGTCGGTCGCGGAAGAACAACCTGGTAGGAAAGTGAGCTTGGACCTTCCTGTCAGGCTCAGGCCTCTAGCATTAATTATTAGCATCTATACCAAATTCGCGAAATCATTGGTTTTTTTTTTCATTCCCATTCCCATTCCTGTGAGTATTGGTTTTTTCCCCCGAACGTAATTTCTAGATAGTTATGCCATGTCTATCTATCTATTGCACAGGACTCGCGCTCATCTCCGGACTCCGAGCCATAAACACAATTTCTATAAGACAGACACGCACGTCCGGTATCCGGTATCCGGTAATCTTCTGATTTCTCGACAGAGAGACAGAGAGACAGAGAGAAATCCCATGTCAGGTCTTTCCATCAGATCTCGAGCCATGCAATGCGATATGGTTTGCATTTTCGAATCGAATTGGTCTTGTCAGGGGAGCGGCTGCCGAATAACAAACCACAGTACTCCGTTCCTAGAATAGCTATGGCAAGGGAATTTCAGAAAAAAAAAAGATAGGTCTCCTGGCATCTTTTTAGTATGAGTTGATGGCGAAATGCCAACGGTGACTATATAGCGAGCTGGATACGGCAAGGGAGTTACCAGTGGAGCATTCGTCGGATTCTATCAGGTGTGTTATGTCTAGGTCGTCGTGACGGGGTAAGAGATATGTACAACAATTGTGATTGTCTGCATAGATGATCGATGCAATCACTGTCGTGCACGAGTTGCTCATCTGGTAGAGCTGCACTAGCTCGCGGTCGACAAGAGGTCGTTGTCGCCGTCTTCTTCTTTTGACATTCCGACTCCAGATCATTGCTTCTACCAATCATCGTCGTCCTTTTCATCATCTGCAAGAGTCTGTCAAAGTCCGTAAGTGAGCATATTAAATAGGACAAAACTCACCAGAGTGGCTGACTTTGCTCTTTCTTGCAGCAAGAGCACTGGCTAGAGCACCAGCAAGACCACCTTGCGCATCACCACTTCCGCTGGCTCCACCTGCGCTGGGAGGTGGAGGTGCTGCGGCCTCACTACCTGGAACCATTGCAGCACTACGATCTCTCTTCTCTGAATCAGACACTTTCTTGAGTCTTGCTCCGCCACGAATGTCTGCCAGAAGGCCATCGCGTCCGGGAACGGCTTGCTTTGGCACAGCAGCTGCAGTATCGGCGCCGACTCCTGTTTCTGCTGGGCGTGGCGGTGGCATGGGTGGCGGAGGAGGCGGAGCAGCAGAGTTCGACGTAGGCGGCAATGGAGGAGGAGGTGGAGGCCCTGATGAAATGGGGGGCGGGAGAGGAGGCGCGGGAGGAGGACCGTCATTTGAAGCAGGAGGGACAGGTCGTGATGAGCTTGGCGGCAATGGAGGGGGTGGAGGTGGTCCAGAGTCGCTGAATCCAGACTGGGCAGGAGCGGGCGATTGTCTGGGAGGTGGAGGAGGTGGAATGCCTGATGGAGCTGCTGCTGATTCTCGCGGCGGAGGAGGAGGGGGCAATGCTCCAGACCTGGGCGGTGGCGGAGGAGCTGGGTTAGAAGCAATACGTCTGCCTTCGAAAGGAGGCGGCACCCTAAACCCGGGCGAAGATTGGGGTGTGTCATCATCAGGCACTTTTGGCGGTCGTGGAGGAGGTGGTGGCCCTGGATTGCTCTGGCTTGTAGCTCTTTTACGTCCAGGCAATGGAGTGTTTGCTTTCGCACCTGCGTTCTCGAGAGGAGGCGGCACTCGGAATCGTGGTCGTGGTGGAGATGGCTCTCTCGGCGGGCTCGGACTTGGACTTGGAGGTTTCTGCACTGCTGGAGCGCCAGCCTTCCTTCTAGATGGCGGCGGTGCAGGCGGAGGTCCTCGTCCTGTACTTCCGGTATGCTGCGGACTGACTCTTGCGGCATCTGCTACAGGCGGAGGTGGCGGGGGCGCTCTTGCAGCTCGCTGCTGTTCCTCAGCTTGTGCAGCCTGCGTAGCCTTGTTTTGTTCTAGATAGCTCTTGATGAAAGCCGAGTGCTCATGAATTTGGTCCTCTGTAATGCCCATCTGCAGCAGATCCTGAAGCACGGCTTGCACGGCAGGATCGTTGAGGTCAATGTCGCTTGTAGCTCGGCTCCTGCTAGGACTGTTCTGCGCAGGCGAATGGATTTCAACTCCTCGAGGCGGAATGATGCTCTGAGGCGGTCCTTGCGGTGCCGAATGCTTGTGGCTGCTGAAAAGGCCACCCAATCTGCTCTTCTTGCCCTCCGGCGCCGCTGCCTGCTGCTGATATGCGCGCACATTCTGCGCCGGTCCACTGGCGAACGGCTTGCTCCTTGTGTTCTTGTGCGCATTCTTCTCCCGCTCGTCCATCTTCTTCTTGAACTGCTTCGCCTCTTTCTCGTCTGCAAAGCTCAATCCCGCCAAGCAGTCCTCGAGCTCGAAGGTGTGGAAGAATGTCCGGTCCTGATTATATTGGAAGGTATCATAGATCTCTTGGTCCCATATTACGCCTCTATTCGAGGGCGACACATCTACTATTTTGATCCAGAACGTATTGCCCACCAGGTCGTTGGCGAGTACCGCCGCACCCTGCATACCTGTATACGTCCATTTGTTCCGGTTTGGGTATGCGATATACAGCTTTGCGACGGCGACTGCATGGATCTTGTTCGCAGATTTGGGCACCGTGCGCTTGACGGTCTGCTTGTCCTCTTCGTTCAATATTGAAGGCATTTTGGCGGGATGGACTGGTAGGAGGCGTGCAGGCAATGCCGGAAGTCGGGCAGATGTCGTAAGGCGGAGCTGCGTCAGTCAAGTCCTTTGAAGTCGCTCGGCTGTGCTACTGAAGTGCTGTCTGTCTTTCCGCCTGATTCAGGACAATTGGGCGTCCATGGACCATATGGCACAATGTCGGTGCCTGTGTCTGTGCAGCTGTGAACCGGGATGCGTAATGTGCCAAGAAAGTCAGGCACGGCGATAGCACAGGTCCACAGAACCGCACGTGGACAAACTCAAATGAATCGACCGCTATTTGGCCCCTACACCGACGTTGAAATCAAGTTGTTACAGCAAACCGCACGAGCAGTACGTAGGACCATAGGCCCAAGCATTTCACGAGATAAGTGGATTGTTGGGCTGACATTGAATGGCGAAAACTCTTTGCATCATGCGTACCCATCCTTAACGTGGGTCGAAATATGTAAAGCATGATAACTTGCTTTGCCAACGCATAGTACATGCATGTCAATAAGCAGTGGCATTGAAGAACTTTGGGAGTCCCGCTCCACTGTGTCGTGATATCCGTGCCATGCTAGAGCATTTCCGTATCTGCTCCAGCCATACGCCGCCTCGAAGCGTCTGCGCAATATCCCGCACCAGCACGCATGACGAAGGTGGCCGTCTTAGATATTGTCCACATCGACATCCGATCCGCTCTCATCGTCGCTCTCTTCGCCGAAGTCGAAGCCGATGCCGCCCTCTTCATCACCACCATATGTGTCCGTCTCGTTGATCTTGGCGCTGTCTGGCAGCTCGCCGTACGCCTTCAAAGAACGGGCCTCGTCGGCTGAGTACTTGAGGATGACGTCGCCCTTCTCGTCCTGATAATCACGCAGAGAGAGTAGAATGATATCTCCCTGGTTGATCCAGACCTTCTTGCGGAGCTTGCCACGGATATGAGCCAGGCGTTTGGCTCCATCGAAGCAGTAGGCCTCGAGGCGACCGTTTCCGAGCATCTTCAGGACCTGCGCGTATTCTGAAAGCATCTGCAGTTAGCATGAGGCGTATGGTATGCGATATCTCTTGGAGTTGTACCTTGACCCTCTTCCTTGAAAGTGAGCTCACGCTTCTCATTGTCGTTCTCATTCTTTCCACGACGTCGGTTCTTTCCACCCTGTACGTTGACATGTCAGTATATGTCCCAAATCGAAAATGTCGGACCCCAAAAATTCCCCCAAGTCGAGGCCATATCGCGCCCATCTCTAGGTCATTTTTGACGGCGACAACGATGCTACGCACCTTTCCCTTGTTCTTAGGCATTGTTTTTGCTGCGCTTTCCCCCTTAGCTTGACGTTGATGTATTCGCGCGGCTCCGTTGCCTTTGAAGGTGTTGTTAGGAGGTGTTTGTTGGGTAGCGGCGGGAGCAGCGATCGAGGGCTTTTTATAGCGGGGTGTGACGCACAAAGCGGGACCCTTGCCGAATCACGGGCCAGCACATCGCGCTCACCGATACGGTCTCATCCTTTCACATGCCCGAGCATCGATGAGTGTGCATGAGTGAACTTAGTGAAGGTGGTGAAGTCCATCACAAGGAGCAGGCCAAACAAGCGAAGCGCATGTGCAGCGATCAGTTGCGGCCTTCATGCACAATGTAGCCGCAGCAAGGAGAGCGGCTTTGCATACTGCACTACCACCACGAATCCTTATCCTGGCTGCACATCCACTTGCGACAATACATTCCACTTCTTCTGCTGCAGGCCTTAGAACTCATGGCGATGGCAGAGTCCCCAAATCAAACCCGGAGCGAAATGGTGGACGGGCCTTGGGAAGCGATAGAGGGGAAAGGAACAATGACTTGAATCATCGACCTGTCAACGCCTCCAAGCTGGGGAAAAGCAGAATAGATGGCCCAATCGAGCAATCCGCCCCAAAGGCCATCTCTGGCGCAAGACATCCATTCAGCAAGCATGCCGGAAAAGTCCTGCCAAGCGATCACGCAGCCGGTGCTACGGATGGAGGCAAAAGGAATAACAAGACTAATATCTCGACCATGCGTGGACAATACTCCATCATGAGCCACATATACGAGCCTTTCCCAAAGCCGATCAACGTCACGACGTTCCTCCAGACCAAACTCTTCGCGTCCGATCAATATCACCCCAAAAACATTGAGATTCGTAGGCGCCTCAAAAACTTCGACCCGAATTCGTTCATCTGGGTAGTGCGATGCCCGGTAAGCGTGAGCAAGAAGTCAACGTACAGGCACTTGGTCGAAAAGAAGGTCCGACGAGCTTTTAGAGCTGCTTTGAAGAACGAGGGATATAGCGACGATGGAACAATTTTGGAGAAAAGGCTTGGTGAAGAAGCGCCCAATGTCCACGATCAAGCTGAGCGCCGAGGACGGCTTAGCGGGGCTCTGCTTATTACTCTGAGCAAAGATGAGCATAAGACGTTGACAGCTAAGGGGCAGGAGATCAGAGATAACGCGAAGTTACTGTTGAGTAAAGTATTGGTCCAGAGAGAGACAGCATTCAGCTTAGGAAAGCCTCCACGTAAAGAACATGGCACAGTTCGAGAGCAGCCTTCAAGCTCGCAGGATCACTCGAGGCAGAGGAGTGGCGGTAGGAGCTCTGGTGTAAGATGAGCTACATTGTTGTCAATGCCTTCAAGAATTTTATTGTAGTGAGTGGACTTTCGATGCCTTATCTTCTCGGGCGATCTCGCCAACAGAATCAAAAGTGCAGTAGAACCTGGAAGAGAACAATCAACTGGTCTCAGACAGCGTCCAAATTTGGGACTTGACAACGAAATACACTTCGCCGTCAATATTTGCGATAGCATGAACGCTGTAGCGGAGGATTTCATGGTCCTGGAGGGCACAAAAAATGGCCTTGAAGCATTCGGCAATTGCGTGAGAAGATGGTCGCTCGAGCTACGCTTGTTAGTGACACCGAGCAGAAAGCTCGTGAAGGAATGGGTGTAATACGTCGCAGCGTCTCGGACAATGCTCACTTTAAGCGAGAGCGTCAAGAAAATGCTGCCATGTGCGACACTACTGCTTTCAATTCTACTGATCTAGTCTGATTCATGCCTTATAGCTCTGGCCATTATTGCTCATTCACTTCCCGAGTAATAGGGATAGGGCTACCAAGTCGCGAATCTATCCTGACTCGCACCGGAATCTTCTCATCACTCCGTAGAGATCTGATACTGGTTCTGGCTTAAAAATCTCTGGAACACACTCGTAGCGTCTCCCCGAAGGGTTCTGCGTAGAGGTGTGTTACTGTTTCTGGCCCCAAATCATCACCAGACCAAACTCGTAGCGTCCCCCCGAAGGGTTCTGCGTTTGAGTCTGATTTGATGATGTTGAGAAATAACCTGCAAGTGGGATCCGTCACTTGTCCTCCGCAGCTTTCTGCCTCAACAAAGCATAGGGCGAAGGCATGTGATCCTTCCTTCTCAAGCGCCATTTGGATGTCGGAGCTTCAGATCGTCCATGATGTTTTGAAGATTTTGCAGTAAACTCTTCAAGAATTCAAAGCCGGTCTCTGTGGTTTGGAACAAAGGAGCCAAGAACTTCTGCAGAGTCGCGGCAAAGGGCGCCATGATTTGAAGGAATCTCCTGCCAAATACGCCATTGGCCATGTCATTCCACGCCTGTCTGTGATTTCTCATGAAAAGCACAAGCGCGGCTATGCTCTTATCCATGTCCATCATATCTTGTCGCAGGCGAATGGCGTTCGAAGACAGATCATCTCGAACAGATTTATTGGCGATGCTGCGGCCGACTAGGTAACGTTGCAATCCCGGAACTGTCATGAATGGCCAAGCAGCGCCCTTTGAGATGTCGCTGTGAGCTCGTTCAGGCTTGAAGCAGCTGTCTGCATCGGCAAGGTCAGAACACGTTTGCTGCAGCATTCGGAGGTGCTCGGGCAATTTGTCATGTGCTGCGTCCTCTTGCTTCTTCTCGGCCAACTTGTTTCTCACAAGCTCCACCACCCCATGGAGGTATTCATTTAGAGTACGACAAGAAGCCCGCGCTTTACCCAACACGGTCTGAGGATCTAGCAGCGCATCAGGTATCCAGAAGTGTCGGTTCGGGTCAACTTTCGTTTGAAGCGCGTGTAAGCGATTCTGCAGCAAAACTGCCATTGCCTTCACGTGTTGGAGATCCAATTTCGATGCGCCGCCCATCAATATCTCTCTAAAGCTGTCGCTCGAATGAGTCAGCCATTGATGAATCAGGTTCTCCTTCCGCTCGCGCTCCGGGTCGTCCTGTTCGATCGTCAAGAGGGCATTGTTTCTGCCATCTGGAAACATGTCCTGGTTATGAGAGGGGGAAATGTTGCCTCGAGGTGTCTCTGGACCCGCCACGGCGTTGCTCTGCCCGTCCTGTCCGAGTCGATGCGCTTGAGACTCGTTCGACTTGCTTGAACTAGCTATGCCCACGGAGGGAGTAGCTGCACCATTGACATTGGGCCGGGAGGCACGAATAATGGTCGACTGCCCCTCCTCAGGCTCAGGCGCTGTTGTCCTGGATGTCATGAAACCTGGAATAGGACCGGATGATCTGCCGAGCTTTGGCTTTGAGATAGGGTATGGAATATCATCAGTGACCCAGAGATCGCGGCCTTGCGCGTCGATGAGGGACCGCGCTACCTTGCCCTCTCTAATGTCATCCCATAATTCATACAGTCCGTTCGAGAGGCGAGCTCTGATTTTAGAGGGGCGCGCTTTGAAAACTGGTTCGACGATCGGCCTCAAAGCAGCTTCCATGTCTCGCATGAGTCTGGCGGTATATCTGCCCCAGCTCATGCGGATCGCCTCGTTCCATTCGTCTTCTTGAGCTTCCTTAAACAAGATGAGGTCGGTCATCCAGCTATTGACATTCTTCAAGAAGTCCTGCTGAAGCTCGCTGTTCGGATCTTTGAGCTCATTTTCCACGCTCAGAGCCGTCTTTCCTTCAGCAACCAGAGCCTTGCATGCGGCAATGACTTTTGCGCGCATCCACTTAGGTCGGTCATTAATGGGTTCGGGCGCTTGGCATTTCTCTTCCCGCTCGTCTCTCACCCACTGCTTGCGTCTGTCGGCCATCTTTCCGCGGAGCAATTTCATTTCCTTTACGAAGTCTTGCACTGCGTCCCTATCCCCAGGGAGCTCACGAGCGTACGCAATACATGTATCCAGGTCAAGAAGTTGCTGGTCACTGATTTTGTCGTCCGCTGTTAATTTTCTCTTCGGTAATGCGTGCGCTGTTGTCTCGTCAGAGTCGAAGAACGCATAACAGTATTTCACTTCCTGGCAATATTTCTCAAGTCCTTGCAAGGAAGTTGCCTGTGATGTCTTGGATGCATGCAGGTCGCGGTACCAATTGCGCATCAGCTTACGAGCATGTTCAAGCTTGGAATCGAACGGAATGTCGTAGTCCTTAAGAAAATCAATCGGGCGGTCGTCAACAAACTGAGCTTTCGTCGTGTCAGCGTGGTTTGGAGGTTCTCGTCGAACATAAGGTCTGACAGGCTCCTCGGCCTGCACGAGCTCATCGCCGCTACTAGTCACAGCTGCCACATTTTGCTCGGCGTCATCGACTTGACGCTTTGTCTGTTTCTGGCCCGAGACGGCATCGCTAGAAGCTAGTGCAGTAGATGATGTTGCTGGCATTCGACGTCTTCTACTAGTGCCAGTGGCCTTGATGATATTTCGCGGCAGAAGGGAACCCTCAAAAGCATCGGAGTTCAGTGGAGCGTGCTGATGCAACACAGGTATATGATCACCTTCCCGATGCAACTGATCTCCATGAGTGTTTTCAGATGAAGCGGCTTCCGGCATCACATCTTGAGATCGCACTGCTTGTGCCGGGGCAAGCTCTGCTACGCCTTTTTGAGAGTCCTCCTTTGGCTGTCCAGATCTTACAGCCGTACTTTGCTGATCGTTACGTGGCGAGGAAGTCTGCACCACTGTCGTGCTGTTTGCGAGATTCGAGGTGTCCTCACTATGTTCAGTTGGTCGTTTGTTCACGCCAACCGAGGAGTTGCCCAGGTTTAGCATGCTGGTGTCGAACTTGAAAGGCTTGGCTTGTGAGTGTAGTGATGGACTGCCGACTGTACTTGCCGACTGCTGCTCATTACCACCCATTCTTGGCTGCGAAGCAGTTTGAATGGCAGTAGATATGTCCATAGAAGGTCTGCCGATACTCCCCGTGGTAAAAGGCCCAGGTGGAACTCCAGATGGCGCAAAGAAGTTCACGGATTTTGGAAATTTTCCGAAAGCGAGTCCCGCGCCAAAGGCTGGAGGCAGACCATTGGTTCCAAAAGAGGATTGAAAGGTCTGAGGAGCACCTTTGGATGCGAGTACCTCTTGCGACGGTTCGTTCTCAGCTGCATTGAACATGGGGCCCGCCATGTTCTGTTGAGCAGCACGCGAGCTGAAAGCGTTACTGACGTCCATGCTCCTCTGCATAGGCGTATTGAACAGAGATGACTGAGGCGGGTGCATAGAGATAGGCGCTGGAGCAAAATTGCTCGGCTGCGAGTCGTTCTCATCGGCGTGGATGGGCTGGCTTTCATCCTGAGGCGGCACTTCGGGCATGTCCTCGTCCTCATCCATGACATTGCTTGTGCTCTGCTCCTCAGAATGAGACTCCAGATTCTGGGCAAGAGATGGAGCAGCCGGCATCGTCTGTGCTACAGCCTCTTTCATCACATCTCCAGCCATACTTCCACTTGCAGCTCCGATCTGATACTCGACCGGGGCATTACCAGATTGGACTTCAGTGTCTGGACCATTGTTGGATAACGGAAGTATGTCCATCGCATCATCAGAGGCGAACGTCTGATGCTGCTCACCTGCATCGTTGGAGAGCTCGCTGACGGCATTTGCGTCGTTCATACTGATGTCGTCTTGGTTATCATCGTTGCCTGCAGCGACAGAAGCTTCCAGATGCTGGGCAAGGGAACTTGTCTGACCACCTGCATCGTTGGAGAGCTCGCTGTCGGCATTTGCGTCGGTCATACTGATGTCGTCTTGGTTATCATCGTTGCCTGCAGCGACAGAAGCTTCCAGATGCTGGGCAAGAGACCTTGTCTGACCATCTTGACCGTCATTGCTTCCGCTGGAAGACGTAGCTGATCGAAGACCAGTCTCAACACCACCTGCGTAGCTGACGTGCTGTGTCGGAGCTGACGTGACATTGTCGACTGCGTTAGTGCTCTCTTCACTGTCGTTGCCTGCAGCGACAGGAGCTTCCAGATGCTGGGCAAGGGAACTTGTCTGACCATCTTGACCGTCATTGCTTCCGCTGGACGACGTAGCTGATCGAAGACCAGTCTCAACACCACCTGCGTAGCTGACGTTCTGTGTCGGAGCTGACGTGACATTGTCGACTGCGTTAGTGCTCTCTTCACTCTCTTCCGGCCGCGAAGGCGCAGTTTCAAAGTCCTTGGTGATGTTGTCAAGAGGGACTTCATACTGTTGTTCTGGCACAGCAGAGTCTTCGTTCACCTCCTCCGAAGGCTTGTCCTTGGAATCATCAGCAGAATCTGCTTGAGCCTTGTCATTGTGTGCCGTGTTCTTGGACGTATTTGGTTCTTTGCGCGGCTCATCATCATTCGTATTGCTCTTGAAGACGTTGGGCTCCTTGCGATCCGTAGTAGTCGATGAGTCGCTCTTCGGCCAGTAAAATGATCCGTACTTCTGTGCAATTTTTGCATCCGTCTCTGCGCCCGGACACTGTTGGCGCATTTGCAAGATGTCTTCGATTCGTTGCTCCTGCTCCTTCATCATCTTCTGAACCTTCCGTGTCTTCATGCTTCTCCATGGGAAGATTGGATGCAACCAGATATCTGAACAAGTGAAAAGAGCTGAAGCATAGCGTCTGGTGTTCGAGGGAAGATCGACTCTCCGAAGCCAAGTGTGGAAACGTGGATCTTGAGCAGATGTCGGTGGTGCCATATTCTCTCGAGTCACACGGATGGGTCCTTCTACTGGTAATGATATCTGATCTGCGGCCGCATCTAAGTCGATGGCCATAGCGTCTGGCAGTGCATTGAAGCTCGGCTCAGCAGCGTTGTGAGGTCGTATGGCGCTCACATTGCGTGAGGCCCGCGATGATATATTCTCTCGAGCCACACGGATGGGTCCTTCTACTGGTGATGATATCTGATCTGCGGCTGCATCTAACTCGATGGCCATAGCGTCTGGCAGTGCATTGAAGCTCGGCTCGGCAGCGTTGTGAGGTCGTGCGGCGCTCACATTGCGTGAGGCTCGCGATGATATATTCTCTCGAGCCTCACGGATGGGTCCTTCTACTGGTGATAATATATGACCTGCGGCTGCATCTAACTCGATGGCCACAGCGTCTGGCAGTGCATTGGAGCTCGGCTCGGCAGCATTGCGAGGTCTTGCGGCGCTCACATTGCGTGGGTCTCGGGACCATTGCGGCGGGTTGAGAAGATTAAAGTAGATCGCGGCGCCTGCCACGGCGACAGTGAGAAGGACAAACAGGGCATCGGACAAGTCGAGGGGTGTTGTGGTCGAGTGGTTGAGAAATGGTGTGTCATCGCGGTATGTCTTGATCATGGTCCAGAAGGACTCAAGTGTTTGGAGTGTGGTTAGCCATGCGTTCTGGACGCCCATGTAGAGCGCAAAGGACCAGATGGCGACCTCAAGAGCGAGGAATGGGTATAGGCAAACAAGTGCAATATACCATGCCCTATTCTTGTGTTCTTGTGGAATGTGTTCGTTCGCTAGCAGGGCGGCGATGGCGGCGAGCGCGAAAACATGGACGAACGCGTGGTCAGCCATGGTATCGACTTCGCTTCGAGATTTGTTTGTTGGCGGCGACAGTTTGTAGGTGTGCAATATGCATACAGCACAAATGTCGCGTGTGCGATCTCGAGGATGTCGATGTAGCAGCGCAAAGCTGTCACGAGCAAACTGTGGATCTTGCCGGCGCCAGCTTCACGGCTTGGCGCGCGAAGTGAAATGAAGCGCAAACAGAAATGAAGCGCGAACAATAAGCGCGCAAGCAAATGAAGCCTGTAGCGCGCAAGTAAATGAAGCCCGCAGCGCGCAAGCAAATAAAGCCCGCAGCGCGCAAGTAAATGAAGCCCGCAGCGCACAAGCAAATGAAGAAGCGCGTAAGCAAATGAAGAAGCGCGCAAGCAAATGAAGCACGCAAGCAAATGAAGCACGCAAGCAAATGAAGCACGCAAGCAAATGAAGCGCGCAAGCACATGAAGCGCGCAAGCAAATGAAGCGCGAAACCTCCCTTGCCCTCGTCACTCTCACTGATCCTCATCTATGCTCCATTAATCCCATGATTTTGCATCGGGAGATGTTGTTATGGCTTTGTGCAGAAATGTATGCTTCCCTTTGTCTCGGACTTTCGGTAAGCGATCTCAAACAAAGTCTCAAAGCCGTCGGTCTGGGTCCAGATCCGGACTGCTACAGGAATTTGTGAGCTCCCTTAGGGAGATTTTCCATGCAGTTCTGTCAGAGGGCATGCTGTGTCGACCGACTTGAATCGCCATCGTATGGCCCTCACGTTAGCGCTCTTAGGAGGTTCTCCGACAATGGCACGCGGCCATCTTGTTGCTTTCCTGTGGAGCCTACCTTCACTAGTGCAGCGAACTGCTGGGCTATCACAAATACTTTCCACGCTATTTCGCAACATGTGGATGAGAGACACGATGTTTGCGAAGTCAACGGGATATAAGTTATTGAGACTTGCGCCCAATATGGTGTACGAATGGAACTCTCCCAGTTCGAGATGTCCTATGGCTTCTTTATCTCAGATATGCCTTAAATCATTGTTACTACACTTACAGTATACGGGACGGAGTCTATTCAAGGTCGAAACGCATGCCTCGCAGAGGATTCCATCTATTTCCCTCATCCGTGCTGTTGAAGCTCGCTGGGTATATCTTGTTCCACTTCTGATGCTCTGAGAGCCTGAAAGCTTCCTTACGCACTTCCGTGTAATTATGCATCACCCAGCGTCCTACCCTCATCTCGATCTTGGCCAGCCCAAGTATGCTATTCCGTTCAAAGGGACTCACCACGAGTCTTTGTAACTTGCTCTTTCCCTACAAGCGGCGAGGCACATGGAATAGTCGCTCATCATGAGACATCGCGTAGCCCAGCATCTTTTTGGGGCATGATAGTGTGCGCATAGTAATACTGCAGTCTGTCGAAGTCTCCAACACTTGCGAGATGGAAACGTGAAGTGAGAACATGCGCAAGTGCCAAGCCAAACTGGATCTAGCTGGGCTTGGCAACGGCTACTATTTTACGCGTCTCGCGTCGCGTTCTTGCCGCGGCTGTTCCCCCGCGTGACTGCCGCGCGGAAGCGTCAAACAGTGGAAGTGGAAGGCGTGTGACGTGTGGGCTGTTGTGCGCAACCAGGAAGGCCCGACTTCGACTTTGACGCCGTGAGTGCAGCATATCTTTGCATGTGCTGCGTAGAGGATTGCAGGCCACATAGAACTACTGCCTAGGCCATGGTTCGAGAGCGGAGTCCTAGCAGGACATCTTCTGGACAATTCCTATCGCCGCAAAAGAAGGACCGACAGCCGCTAGCAAAGTAAGCAAAGGGAGATCTGTACACCGAAGCGAAGGGCGAGCGGCGATTGACGATTGACAATTGGCAGCATATCGGCCAAGATGCAGTCTCCCAGTCAGCAGCAGAATCAGGCGCCGTCGTCCGACAGCGACAAGGCTGAGAAGAGGCAGAGGCAGTCTGGAAACATCAAGAAATCCTCGCCCACCATTTTCTTGCCCAGCAATCGCCCGCACATGCAGAACCGACCACTAACTACGCAGAATCGCATTCCAACCGATTCCTACAGAGCATCTGTGCAGCCGGGACAGGCACCCTCGTCCACCGCTACTCAACCTTCCTCCTTATCGGGACCGCGACACGACGTTCGCCAATTCAAGGCACCCGCCGCGACAACCATATCTGTACCAATAAACCCACCGCCGAGAACCATTCATCCGCCTCAGCAACCCACATACTCTTCGTCCACCGCTACCATGAACCCCTACGCGACCTTCGTTCCGCCTCGTCAGGTCGTTGACTTGACGCGTCCACAACCCAAGCCTCAGCCTCACGTTATCGACGACGATGGCTCCGATGGCGAGAACTTTGATCCCGATGCAGAGATTCGAGCCAATAGTGGCAAGTTCGGCGCAATTGATCCTTACATGTATATGGACTCCACTCGCGCCGACGAGGACATGAAGAAATTGCTGGAGGCGGCCTTCGATGATGAGGCGGAGAAGGGTAAGACTCGTCTCCGTTCTCGCATCAAGAAGGTGGAGAAGCTGCAAGAGGAGGACACCAAGACCAAGAGTCTGGCCAGCAAGCTTGCTGCTCTTGCTGTGAAGCAGGACGAAGAGGCCAAGAAAGAAGAGGATGAGGACGAGCAGGAAGAAGACGGCACGGTGGATGGTCTCTCGGTCAAATTGCTCCCGCATCAAGTCGAGGGCGTGTCGTGGATGATTGACAAGGAGATTGGCAGGACCAAGACGCGTGGAATACTGCCCAAGGGCGGTATACTGGCAGACGACATGGGTCTGGGCAAGACTGTACAATCCGTTGCGCTCATGCTGACGAACCCGCGACCTGCGATCGACGCGAAGCCAGAGTTCAAGGGACAGAAGCTACCAGGTAAAGATGTTGGACAAGGCACGCTTGTCGTTGCTCCCCTTGCGCTCATCAAGCAGTGGGAGTCTGAGATCAAGAGCAAGGTCACGAAAAGCCACGCCATGAAGGTCCTCGTCCACCACGGCGCCAACAGAACCAAGAACAGCGCCGAACTCAAAAAGTATGATGTGGTCATCACCACCTTCCAGACGCTGACATCTGAGCATGCTGGATCGAACATGAACTCGGAGTACGGCACTCGTGTGGGCTGCTTTGGTGTGCATTGGTATCGATTGATCCTTGACGAAGCCCACAGCATCAAGAATCGCAATGCGAAATCGACATTGGCGTGCTGCGCGCTCAACTCTTGGTACCGGTGGTGCTTGACCGGCACACCCATGCAGAATAACCTTGACGAACTGCAGTCTCTGATCAAGTTCCTGCGCATCAAGCCCTACTGCGAGCTTCCAAGATGGAGAGACCAGATCATCAAGCCAATGAAAGCCGGGCGCGGAGGTCTCGCGATGAGCCGCCTTCAGGTCTTCCTGAAAGCGTTTATGAAGCGCCGCACGAAGGACATTTTGAAGAAGGATGGCGCCCTGAACTTTGGTGGCAAGTCTGCTACGACTGAAAATGGCGAGGCAAAGAACGGAGGCATGCAGATTGTCAAGCGTGAAGTCTTGACCGTTGAGTGTCAGTTCGACCCTGTGGAAAAGGAATACTACGAGCGTCTGCAAGCACGTGCCGACAAGCGTCTTGAGCAGATGATGGAGGCGAAGGGCAACGCCGACTACATTGGTGCTCTTGTCCTTTTGCTCCGTCTGAGGCAGATGTGTGATCATCCGCAGCTCATCGAGATGGCAATGGCCAAGGACAAGGATGCAATGACAACTGGACTGCCAAATGGGAAGCGAGCAGGCAAAGGTGAAGGCGACGAGATGGACGCATTGACTGCACTTATGGGCGGCGTTAGTGTCGAGACCAAGAATTGCGATGTCTGCCAGATCAAGCTCTCTGCTGCCGAGTCCAGAGATGGGGCTGTGCGATGCTCGGAGTGCGAGGCCGACCTGAAAGCCATGAAAGGCGGAAAGTCGAGCAAGAAGCAGAAGAAGACGAAAGGCAAGGATCGAAAGAGCAAGTCTAGCAAGACTGTTGACGAAAGCGAGGTTGAGGATCCTCAACCACGTCGCGTACGGAACCGAAAAGTAGTCATCGACAGCGACCATGAAGATGAGGAAGGTGGTGGCGAGTGGCTGGTTGGCAGACATGCTCGCAACGCTCGAAATGCACCTGTGGACAGCAGCGATGATGAGGAAGATGAAGAGGGTGGTGGTGAGACGCTCGACACTATCGATTCCGAGAGAAGCGACGAGGACGACTCTCAGATCAATGACTCGCCTTCGCGTGCTCGCAAGATGAAAGTCGTGGATTCCGATGACGAGACTGAAGCGTCCGGCGACGAAGAAGAGGCCGACGAGGATAGTCAGAGCGACGACTCTGCGGAGGACGATGGGTCTGAATCTGATCAGAGTGGTCTGCTCGAAGGCATGAGTGGCTTCTCCAAGCCAAAGCACGCCCCGTCGACCAAGATCCGACAGCTTCTTCGCATCCTCCACACCGAAACACCAAAGCACAAGACGATCGTATTTTCGCAGTTCACAACCATGCTGGACCTGATCGAACCACATCTCCGTCATGCCGACATCCGCTTCGTCCGCTACGATGGCAGCATGCGACCCGACGCTCGCGAGCAGTCACTCAACAGCCTTCGCAACGACAAGAAGACTCGCGTCCTCCTCTGCTCCCTCAAGTGCGGCTCTCTCGGTCTCAACTTGACAGCAGCCAGCAGAGTCGTCATCGTCGAGCCGTTCTGGAATCCCTTTGTCGAAGAACAAGCCATCGACCGCGTGCACCGCCTGAACCAAACAGTCGATGTCAAAGTCTTCCGACTCACCATCCGCGAGACCGTTGAAGAACGCATCCTCGAACTCCAAGAAAAGAAGCGAGAACTCGCCAACGCTGCCATCGAAGGCGGTGCTAAGGGCATGGGTAACTTGTCTATGAAGGACATTCTGGGCTTGTTCAAGCATGATGCGGAGAACATCGAACATGCCAACGACCGCGAGTATTGGGCCAAGTTTGGAGATGACAATAGGCTCTTGGATGGTCCGGCTCATGTGTCTGCTTCCGATCATGTTAGGGACTTGTCGGATGTTCATAGACCCATGCCGAAGGCGCAGCAGAGTAGGAGGGTTGAGGATCCTATTTATGGCAGGAGATGGTGAGGTGCTTTTGGTTTTGGATGAATGACGAAGACATTGCGATACCACTTTGCGCATCGAGCTGTGTGTCAGCTCGGGTGCTTGGATAGATGAGCGACAGGTTTTTTTTTCTTTCGTATTTTGTATGCTACGAGTGTCTTCGAACCAGATCACGAGACCCGAATCTGCGTATTTTTTTGTCCTTCCTGCAAAACCCCACTGAGCGTCATCTTGTGAGTCCATGCCTCTCCCAGTCGATGAGTCAACCATTTATTCTTTTGGTGGAAGGCTCGATCTCATGGTGGTCAGGATATCAATTAGCGCAGCAGCAAGCTCACGCTTCAAACATCTCACAGAGATAAATGGTGCGTAGAAGTCAGAGAGAGGAGAGAGGGGGGAAAAAGGCCTTTCTGTGGCCGTCAAAGGAAAAGCCATGTGTTTTCGTAATTCTAAAAGTTTTCCATTGCATGTCATATCATCCACATCTCATGTACGCTCATTCCACAATTCATTACGCCCTGTTCAACAGCAAGAAAGAAGTTGAGCTTTCGGTCGTTCGGGTCGTCCGTCGTCATGCACACTCGGTATCGTAAGGTTGCTCTTCAAGGGCATGTTGGGATAGGGTATGGGCTGGTGTTGCCATCGCAGTAGTTCTTATCGTAGCATCTGGCAAAAAAAAAAAAAAAACAAAGGTCAGCCACTTCCGTTGTCCAAAATTTCCCACAAAAAAAACACAGTTGACACTTACGCTCCGTACATCTTTCCACAAGAGTTGACGCGTCGATCGCAGATGGACTTTGGTGTGCAGGCAGTAGGCTCGTCTCCTGCGTCTGCATTTGTGACGGCTTTCGCTGCTGGCCAGAGGGCGGCTAGATCCATGCTTGGTGCCGCTGTTGTTGAAGAAGGTATGTCTGAGGCAGAGATCATAGGCGTGTCGGTAGGTGTAGCCAGTATAGCCGCTGGGATTTCCAGTGATGTAGACGTGGCAGTGGGCTCAACAGGCGCCTGTCTTGCGAACAGTGCGGGTCTGGGAACTGCAGATGCTGATGCTGAGACGACGAGTAATGCGATTGTCGCAAAGCGTGTCATACTGGTCATGCTGTTGTTGTTGTTGCTCGACATGGTTGTTGATGGACTGAGTGAGGCAAGGATCGATGATGATGACGTCCAATGATCTCGTTTTCGGGATCGTTGTTCTTGAGACTGGAAAGCATGCCCGACACAAAAGAAGGAGAGCGTGTGCACATCATCATATAGACGACGTCTGATCAACAAATAGGGCCCTTTGACTAGAATTTCCTGCTTGCTCTGGGGTGTAGTGGTGTGTGGAGCGATTCAACGGCGTGCGACTGTGTGCTATCGTACTGTGTGCATCGACGATCAAGAAGACTGTCGAGCGTGCCATTCGGTGTTGCGAAGGGAGCCATGAGGCGAGGAATGTAGATTTGCTTGGAATGGAAGATCGATATACCGACGACCAGGTTCACCATTCGTCAGGATTCGGAGCTCATTGCGAGGCCTGCGTGGAAAACTAGCGAAAATTGGAAGAAAAGTAAGAAATGTCGCAAATCGGTACACGGGTATCGGGTCGCCGGGTTTCACCTGGAGTCTTCGCATGAACGGTGCTACTCTCCCATGCTGAAGGCATGCATACGAAGTCTCACATACCGGAGGACGCGATCTGTAAACATGCAGAACATTAGCGAGCAGCACTCTAGTGGGTGCATGCAATCTCACCATGGCAATGTTACCTGCTGAAAGCAGAATGAAGCACATGAACGATCTCGATCATCCTCGCAAGGAGTAATTAATATCTGTTAATATCTGGCAAGCCAAGGCTTGTCACGGTACTCTCTTGATCGCGTCCTTGAATTCACGCTTGGCTTCATCGAGCAGCTCCGGTCGCGTTAACATGTCAACTGCAGTGGCAGAGAGTGCTTTTGCAACACGCAATGCCATCCGATGGTTCTCCTCAGTCCGGGCAGCTTTTTCGAAATCAGGCGTATGGGGTCCTCCTAACTGTTTCCCGTGCTCGTCTTCACTGCGGATCCAGAAGTTGGGCTACACAAGGTCAGGTTGCCGTCAAGAGGGATGTGGATCGTCATCACTTACACTAATGCTCGGATACACGTATGATATGTTACCCTGATCCGTGCTTGCCATTGTGCTGCCAGTAAGGTAGTCAATGTCACCGGAAGGTATGCTGCCTCCCAGCCGATTGAAAGCTTCGCGATATCTAGCTGCAATCGTGTGGTTCGGCATCTAGTTCAAGAAGTCAGAAGCCATGTAATTGCCACACGATAGGCCCACTTACGTGGTCATCATAAGCTCCCTTGGGCGTCAACTTTAGCTCAGCACCTGTAGCCGTTGCACCAGCATCAAAGCAAGCGAATACTCTCTTTTTCAAGGCGTCCAAGCGAGCACGATTTGCAGACCTCACGACGAACATGCCGGAAGCGTATGCATGGATAATATTGGGTCTGAGTCCGCCATTGGTGATGTTTGCCTGGATGATATCCCCTGGCTGTGTCTGCTGACGAAGGACAGAGATGGCGTTGTAAGCAGTGATAAGAGCGTCAAGAGCATTTATACCATCCCAAGGCATTGCTGCAGCATGAGCTTCCTTTCCAAAGTATTCAACTTTGAAGCTGGCGTATGCGGCGGTGCGCACAAGTGCTCGATCATCATCAATACCCGGATGCGAGATCAACGAGATGTCGACATTGTTATCCTTGTAAGCTCCAGCATTGAGCAGCTTGATCTTGCCGCCGCCACCCTCTTGAGATGGTCAGCAATTTCTATGCCGTGGACTCAGATAACATACCTTCTGCTGGAGTGCCAAGCAAAACGACTTGGCCTCCCAACTTTTGATGTGCCAACAGCTTTGCAGTAGCCAGGGCGGCACCAACCGAAGCAATGCATATGAGATTATGCCCGCAAGCGTGTCCAATGCCCTTGAGCGCATCATATTCCGCGTTGAACGACACAACGGGTCCCGGTTTGCCACTACGGTAGACGGCCACGAAGGCAGTCTCGATGCCATAGGCAGAAGGCGTGACCTTCCAGCCTTTCTGCTGGCTCATGTACTTGGTCAGCACTTCATGGGCATGAAACTCCTTATAGCCGAGTTCGGGATGGTCGTGAACCTCCAGCGAGACCTTTCGAAGGTCGCCGCTGAGGGCATCAACAGAAGCCGAAATAGAGTTCAAATAGGGAGCATCGACTTCTTTGTGCTCAATCATGATGAAGTCGTCCATCTCTCGAACACTGTAGTACTACTAGAGTATCAATGAAGTTGCGCTCCGACATGTGGCCACTGGCTGGTGTTGTACGGCCAAGGCGGTCCACGCGCTAAATTGGCCACGCCTCTTCCTCGCCTCTACTCCGTAGCAGAGTCGGATCCCTTATTATATGTCTGGCCGCTCTTCCCTCCGACATAAAAGCTCGCCAGTCAGGCCATATGGCCTCGAGAACAAAGGACGTATATATTTACTGATCGAACGAACAGCCTCACAGAGATAACTCGTAGCGAAAGACGGCTACTCATCGGTATTACCTTCTTCTGCAAGCAATCGTCGATCTGGTTACCGAGCTCTGATGCCTGGGAAACGACCTTGCTAAATGCCGACGATGAGCCAGGGGTGATGCCTCGCTCCTCGGAAGTTCCGGCAGAAGACTGCTTCACCAGGCTGCGATACAGCTCACGTAGGCATCTCGTTGAAGAGGCTTGGGGGTGTAGGTACAAGCTGTCCGGTAGCTTTACACTATGAAGTGGACAGATGGAATATATCATTGCAGATAGGCACCTGCAGTTCCCTGCATGCGAGGAGGAACGGCCCGCTGTCTTGAAGATGCCATAGCCATAGCGTCGTTGTGCAGATCGAAGACGGGACTGTGTTCTCGATACTCTCGCCCGAACCTGATCGCCGACGACCGCAGATACACGCGACTCCATTCCAGCCGGCAATTCTTCGAGGCTACAAACCCACTTGAGTTCAAATCTAGACCTCGCGACACCCAATGCTTGCACCAGATTCGTTCCTCGTTTTGACAGGGTCTTCTCCCTTTATCCATGTCACCCTCACAGAAAGGACTTCTACGAAACCTGGCAACCCATCAGCTCCGAGATCAACTCACGCCGCGGACTCAAGGTCTTCCTGCGCAGCTGAATGGGTACGCAAGAGCTCATCGAACTCTTCCACTACATCACAATGAGCGAATAGTTCATTACACTTTCCATATATGGTAGGACAACGTCTCCTTTCACCGCCTGCTATTGACTCTGTATATCTCCTCATCATCAGCTCAGTCTGTGAACAAGCCTAACATCAAGCTGTCGCTGGGCTACCTTCTTCCTGCGAACGCCATAACGCACCACACAGGCGCATACCGTTCCATGGCGGAGCTAGGGGGAACTCACTTCAACCAGGATACCCTGTTCGTCTCTCCAGACAATCTCATGATTGATCATGACTTGAACAGCTGCTTCCAAGACACAAGGCAACAAGAGACTCTTCCCAACCCATATGGTGATCATTCGCCAGCTCAACAAGCTAGGTCTGTTTGTATGCTGCCGCTTCCGCCATACATGATCTCGGTCATGTGCAAATCGGATATTGCTGATGACAGCCGCAGCATTCGCTGAGCAGCAGAGACCGAACTTGAGCTTGCCTGTGCACAGTCTATCTGAGTGGCAAATACCTACACAAGCTTCCTTGCGCACCAATTTACCTCCGACGCCCATCTCTCCGTTTCGACCTCTACGCACACTCACAGAAGATGAGAGACGCGCGTTTCCCTGCTTAGGTGGTCCGGAGAACTGCTGGAATATATCATTATGCCCGAAACATCGCCAATGGCCCGATACACCAAGCTCCAGCTGCAGTTCAAGACAATCTGAATCCTCCCAAACAAGCGGTGCACAAGGGCAATCACAGGCCGAACGACCCAGCAATTCAAGACGGCGCAGCTGTCCAGCAGAATCTCAAGACGATGATTCATCTCGCATAAAGATCAAACGCAACGTGACCGACCCTGACGAGGTCCAATCCTCCCAGCGACCACCTCTCCACCATCGCAGCATATCCCGCACCTCGCTCTCTCGTGGCCGAGTCCCTCACAATTTGGTTGAGCGCCGCTATCGCGACAATCTCAACCACCAGATCGAAGCCTTACGTCTCGTCCTCCCATCCCTAAAGGACGCAGTGCCTTCGGACGAAACATCCTTCGATCATCCCCGAATGCCGTCGAAAGCCGTAGTGATCAGCACTGCGGCGACGTATATCAAGGACATGGCGAATGAGCGGCAAAGACTGATATCCGCGAACGAAGCCTTGCAGGACCAAGTGGGAAGTTTGCAGAAACTGCTTCGAGGAAATGAGAGTTCTGTCGTACAGTACATTAATGCTATGCGATTGACTGGAGCTCATCACTTGGCGACTCCACCTTAACAGACTTGGGGGCCGTGGTGACGTGGAGGAATCCTGATTCCATAGCGAAGCGTTTGGGAGAACTTGGGGTGTTGATTCATTAAAACTTCGTTTTGAGGGCCGCGGGCCATTGAAAGGCACTGGATTGTGTTGGGGCGATTCAAGGTATTCCTGGGTTCAAAGTAGCATAGCCTGGCTGGCGGATCTTATTATAGAAGAACTCAGCTCCAAAGCATCAATTCTACATCGGATCTTGGGTTGCAAAAAAAAAAAAAAATTGCAGTAATAATTTTGTCCGAAGACCAGATGAGATACCGATACGA
>LFZN01000054.1:85618-145252 GCA_001578235.1 Pseudocercospora eumusae
TTTCCCGAGTGCCGCAGTCAAAGGCCGAGACGCCTGGCTGGCAAAAGATAACAATACAACGATCCATATAAGAAAACGCCGATCGCGCCAGACAAGCGTTTGTATGAAGAATTAAGGCCGAGGTGTGGTATAGAGCAGTATGTGATGGGTAAGGTCAGAAAAGATCCAAGTATGTGCCGCTGAAACGCTATCAAACAGAAAATCCGCTCCACAGCTCGTCCGTTCTCCTCTCTGTCGTGGATGGTTCTGCGCGGTATATGTGTGCTCATGTCCATTCCCGTCGTATGACAATCGAAGCAGTAAGTATCGGATTCGCAATATCACAGAGGTGGAATCCTCTTTTTGAGAACTCCGGGTTGCTCAATTTCCAGACTCTTCTTCTTCTTCTTCTTATAAACGGTACATGTACGAAATGGCGTTGGCTCGCCAAACGGTGGTCTGCAAGATTTGCAGGAATGAAATATTGGTTGACATCATGCTCAAATACGCGAGGCAGCTTACATGATAACACAGCAGCAGCCCTTCTTTGGAGCTGCTTCGTGCTTCTCATCAAGATCGGGAACGCGCGGTGCCGTATTGTGACCTTCACCTTGCATTGGCACTTGAGGCGGTACAGGCGACGGTGCTGCAGAGCGTTGTATGGTGGGTGTTGTGGGGATCGTTGGTGTGATCTTGTATCCTCCACCTGTGCCAGGTCTCATACTGCTGGAGTCGCTCTTTCCAGCCTCACTCCTTGCACTGAGCGGCCAACCATTTCCGACTGTCGACCCGTTCGGCGATATCTTTTTGGGAGATGGCGTTTTCGCTGGTGAAAGACGACCATTTGCGTCTCGGTCGATGTGAAGTGTCAACGGTGGTGGATTCTTGGGACGCATGTCCTCCTCATTCAACAAATTGAAATCCTTGTCGTAAATAGTGCCAGTCTTGCCCTCCTTTTCCCACTTGTCTTGCATCATGCGCTTTGCGTGAGTCGGGAGCATTTGCTGGTCCGGTGGTAATCTTGGATCTGGCTTATACATGGTCGCAATCCACGGCGGGTCGCCTTCTGGAGTGTATTGGCTTGTAGAAGGACGTCCTGCACTGGATCCAGGACGTCTGGTAGCAGAAGCTGATGGAGCTCGGGGTTGTGGAATGGTCGAGCCCGTAGCAGAGCTTTTGCGTGCTGTAGGAGCCACTTTCTTGGGCGACTTCGCCTGCCTTGGTGAGCTCTCATCGGCGGATGAGCCCTTGTTTGAAGAGCTGCCCGGTGGCGTGGTTCGCTTCGATTCGGGGTCGTCGAGGAGCACAGCACTACCAACACTCCCGCTCCGCGCTTTGCGAGCATACTGCTGCATCTCGTCCCAGCTGCCACTAAGACTTTGACTGCCAGCTCGGCTACGAGGAGCAGGAGAATCTCGCTCCACGACCTGCTGAGGCACTGGCACAGGACTCACTCGCGATACCGGTATTCGAGACGTACTTGGTCGAGCATTGTGCACTTGCTTCTGTGGCGGAGGTTCAGGCATGGTTTCGCGATACTTGTAGGCTGGTTCTTCGTGCGCATCTTCAAACTGGGTCTCCGAACGAGACAAGAGCCTCGGTGGCTCGTCTTGCCGCGGGGAAGTCGCAGGAGATGCAACACGATTGAACGTCTGCTCGGATTCTTCCTGAGATGGGTAGGCCGCTGCGTAGTCTTGGTCGACACGGGATACGTGCTCCTGGGGTTGTCTGCGAGAAGCTGATCGGCTTGTAGGGCGACTCGTTCGACCCTCTTCGCGTGCTGGTCCAGCACTTTGAGACCTCCGAGATGGCCTCACGTAGATGCCTGCCTCGGCCATCTCCTGAATCTCAATCTGGGCCAGCTTGTCGCGGTGAATCCATGCTGAATCGTCGCTGAAGTCGCTCGGCCGCTTCTGCTGCTGACCCGGCTTCTCCCTCAGTGCATTCCGTGATCGCTTTCTGCCCGCAACGCTGTTGTTTGCACGCATTGACGTTCGCCGCACCTTGGCGGCTTCGGTGTCGCTCTGCAAGTCCCATGCACTGTTTCTGTGCTCCAGCTGCTTTGCACGCTCACGCTTTTCTGTGCGTCTCTCGCCATGCGCAAGCCCGCTGGAATGGCCCTTGTGCGACGGGTATGTCCTCGCATTGCCGTCGGTCTCCTCGAGCGGCACAGCGTAACTCCATGCGCTGCCGTTCATAGTAACAGCCATGGTGGCCGCTAGCAAACACAGGCTCCCTGAGCTGAAATGAGTTCTCGTCCCACCGCGCGTTCCGATCGTCTCGACTGCAGCGGTGAGCTCGGCCGTGTTCACGCCGCAGACATTGCCGGCGTGTCCAATGCCTGGGCTGTCGTCGCCGTCGCCGTGGCCGTGTCGTTGTGAAAGAATGACTCGGTGGTGGAATGGTTATGGCTTGTGTAGTACGCGGTGTTAGGGAACGGAGGTGGAGTGCATGCACGTCGCACGAGCAGGCAGTCTGGCCAACCTCAAACCTCACTCGATAAGATCCTTGATATCCCCGTCAGGTACAATCGACCAGGTATTCGAGCACGTTCAGCAATCCTGGTAAAATAAACATACGCGGTCATACACGCATCCTCATCACAGCAACGAACAGCGTCGAGGAGGCGGGCACTGGCACTGGCACTGGCATTGACCGTGCAGCGCAGAATATGCATTATGCAAGCCAACCGGCAATAACTAATTGCGTCCTCGAAGTCCCGTCATTAATCAGAGTTGCAGGGCTCCTCCCCTAGCACGTAGCAGCCACCTATGGGAGCGCGTAGACAATAAGACCGTTCACCCCTTCCCCTTTCCCCTCGCCCGTCCACCACCACAACGCCGCCACTCTCATCATCAGCTTCCCAAGTACATCACATCACCCCAAGGTGCACATCAATGCGCCGTTCGCATCTCTCCAGCTCATATCATCCCGATCGATGAAGCCAGACACGAAACTGGTTCCTGCAGCCCTGGAATCTGATATTCCAAGATGAACACCCGAAGGACCGGCTAATAGTTTCACGGACACCTCTTCATCCCGCTTCAAGCTTGCTGTTCGGTACGCGGACGAAGCGGGCCGGACACCGTTATGGCCTCGAAACGGTCGACGTGGGAGAGCTCTGCTCATCAGGCGTCCTGGTTGTCCTGAAATGGCAGGCAGTGTCAAACGGCCACATCTATGTAATGCAAAGCCTCACAGCCAAGTTCGGCGAACGCTTCATCGAGTATTGTTTCCTACACGGCATTCGGGAGCTGGTGAGCCGCTGTCAGCTATGACTTGCCGAATATAATATCGAGAGATCTTAATTGAGACGCAAACAGGCCTGGAAAACGCCGTGTATTGTTCGAGTATGCAAAATTCCTGTTGTGTAACAATATCTACAGCAAGCATTTCTGGACCACAAAGAAGGCGCACAGAAGCAAGCCTGAAGTAAAAGTGAACACCATGCCACGATGAGCGTCGCCTATTATTGGCCATTAGCGTATTGCCATTGCGGCTTCCAAGGCTATGCTTACCTTCTCGAGTAACTCCCAAGGCAAGAACCACGAACACATTCAATGGCAAGCGCATCATGCCATACACTTTGCCACGCACAGCATCTTCCACAAGCTCGCTCTTCAGTCTTGACATGGTCGGAAAGTAAAGACCAACGCAAGCTTCGAACAGCGAGAAGCACCAGAACGCCAGCGCCTCCGCCGATGCTAGCACTGGCAACAGGAGACTGATAGCCGCCAATGCAAGAATGCTCAAGAGGAGTCTTCCAGTATCTCGTTCGCTTCGTAGTTCGATCAAGGAGAATATCATAGATCCCATCATCATTGCTGACATGAAGCAGGAAAATATAAGCCCAAATGGAGGCAATTCAGTGACACCTGAAATGGCCCTTGACGACTTCAAGGCTGGTGACCAGAAGAAGACGAAGAGATACATCGACCCTTCGAAGACAGTGGTAGCCACTGCCAGGGTCAAGATGCGCTTGTCCAACAACGTACTTTGGAGCCCAGCGAAGCCAGCTGCCAAAGACTTCTCCGGGTCGGCTGCGACAGCCTCACCATAATTCTCGCCCTACCTCGCCATCAGCACCATGATCTTCGCAAGGGACCTCAGAAGACCGACCCAGAAATTCCAGATCCCTGCGCCTGCAGTGCCGAGACACAAAATTGCCAACATGAAAGGTGCAATCTTAGTTCCAGTCCAGCCTACGACAGCCTCTCCAACAATGCCGGCCAAGATGGCCACAACACCACTCAGCGTGACGCTCGAGCTGAACATGTCACCAAGCTTCAGACTCTCACTCAGACCTCGAGCATGATATTCCGCAATCATCCATGTCTCGAAGACCGAGTATAGCAGAGTCGTGCTCAGACCTCCCAATGCGCGACCGATAAACAGCATAAGCAAATCGCTGCTCAGCACTGAGAGACAAGAGATCGAGTATGCAACACAAAACGTCAGGCAAGCAAGTCTTCGACCATTTCTGTCTGCGAGAGAGCCAACAAACGATGCTGTCACTGCTGCAGCTATGAATCCTGTGGTGAACAGGGCTGCTGTCAAGGACTCGCTCAGGCCTTTCTCGTCTTTGTATAAGGTATACATGTATGGGCCCTAAAAGTGCGTCAGTCCAGGTGCACCACTTTTCGCGAGCATGTTGGGGAGCTGCTGGCTTACCTGCAGCCAGTCTGCCGCCATGACCAACACATAAACGCCAAAGTAGGTTGTCTTGAATCTCTGGGCCTCTTCTTTCGACGCTCCATCCTTTGGCAGAGCGAGCGTTTCTTCGTCGCTTTTTTCGACTTGAGATTTTTGGCTGCGGTGGGATGCTAGTGCTGCATTGAACAGAGCCAGAGAGGCGAAGTAGATGCCGTAAAGCTCCATGCTGATGCAACGATTTAGATCTGATCCAGTGTCAATATACCGGAAAGAAAGTTTTGGAGAAAAAGATTCCCTCGCGGACTCGATTCTGGCTACATTCTCATTCCAAAATGTGCTCCTCCCTTGCGAAACTCTCGACGCCAAGAACCACATTCCATGCTCCAACGCGAACTATGCACGCGACACGGAAATACTATTAGATATCGAATTTCGAAGAAAAAGGACACAATGTGCTTCTGGTCCTGACGTCTTCCCATCAGCTGTGCAATTTCGCCCACCATGACAGTCCAGCCCAATCGCCTACCCTTGCTACTGGCGTCAGTTGGCGTGATCCTCTTCGTCGGCGCACTCCTCCACCAAATGAATGGAGTGCCACAAACATGGAAAGATTCTCTCAGCAAGAGTGTCAGTGGCGTGGGAAAGATGAATCACATCACCACTTCGCAGCCGAGTTTTTATGATATTGCGCTTTCGCATGGGACGGATAAGGTTACGAAACATCACTATCATCATATGTGAGCGTCAATGAGTCTTGTTGGCGAAGGGGCAGAGCATGGTGCTGATGAAAGAGAACAGGTATCAAAAATACCTCGAGCCCTACCGAAACGCACCTCTGAAATTCCTCGAAATTGGTCTTGGATGCGATATGTCCTATGGTCCAGGAGCTTCGTATTATACTTGGCTCGAATATTTCCCATATGTCGATTTGTACTATATAGAGTACGATGCTGCTTGTGCGGCGAAATGGGCGAACGAGACGACTGGAGCTACCATCTTTTCTGGTGATCAGGCGGATGTGGCATTTTTGAATAGGTTCATGGCGGAGGCTGGTATGGATTTTGATGTTATTGTTGACGATGGTGGGCATAGGATGAATCAGCAGAGGACGAGTTTGGAGGTGCTTTGGAAGGCTGTGAAGCCTGGTGGAATTTATTTCTGTGAGGACTTGCAGACGAGTTATTGGTGGGTGCTCCGAAATGGCTGGCGAGACGATGTCAATTGCTGACTTGCGCTTTTAGGGATGAGTATGGTGGCGAGAAGGCGAATACTGGCAAGGTGAAGACTATGGTGAGTTCTGCTTTTGGATGCACGGCCGTGCGTGGAGAATCTGACTGAACTGACTGGGGTCAACAGATGGCGATGATCAAGGAGCTGGTAGATGACCTTCACGTAGGACCTGGAGGCCACGCAAGAAAGCACGAGGTCAGCGTTGATATGATGTTCGTGGACTGTATGGAAGAGGTGTGCGCGTTCACCAAAAAGGAGTCGTAGTTTCTGATCGCACATAGCCCATAAATCCTGTTCTCTGCAAAGTCAATTGCGGTCAGCTCGATGCTTCAACTGGTTTTCGCAGTGTTCATGTCAAAGGCTCCTTGTCAATAGACAGTATGGATGGAGGTGGAGTGCACCGTGAATCCGTGATCCTCTTCCAGGGATAGGCTTGTCGGAAGCGAGATCCGCGATCACATCCACGGTTTGTTTGTTGATCTTCATGCACCGACATCAACAAACCAATTGTGTGAATATTATTATTGAAATGGTGTTCCTGGCGCGTCCGGTTGCTGCAAGGTTGCTCCTTTGCCGACTACGACAAGAGGGATGGCTGGTTTTGGCACTGTGGTGGAATGCTGCGACTCAAGGACAGCCAACAATAGTTGACAGTTGTTATTAGTTTGGTGAAATATACAGATCAGTAGAACTAGTAGAAGATGGTGGGTATGATGTAGTATAGTTTCGTGACATGAGCGCGCCGCAGTGTTGTTGGTGACGTGTTGTTTTCTGTTTGCAAGAGAAAACAGTGATGACTTCATCGCCGCTGTTCGAGCAGAGCGATTGCTCCGATACCACGGCCTCTCTGGTGCAAGTAACAAGTGCAGTGTAAATCAGGGGGCTGGATGGCGGTGCACGGAGGCGATCCTTGGGTGGTGAAAAATTAAAAAAAAAAGTCCAAAGAAAAGTCTCCTCTTCGGGCGAACTGCGGGCTGCCTGCTGCCAAGCTTGGGTCAGCGACAAGCGACAAGGGTCAAGTCGAAGCGGCCTCGCGTTGTCGTTGGCGTCCTTGTCTCGTTCCCCATCAAAGCATCAAACATCCTCCTCCACCACCACCACACCGCCAGCAGGCAACACCGCCGCAAACCGATCAGTACGCGCCCCTCGACAAACAGAGATCACAGTCACCGCATTCAGGGAGGCAGACATGCGATCTGCCGCCGAAAATCATCCTCCCCACGACACGCGCTTCTGAGACCCGCAGCGAACTCTCTGCCTGCGACTCGACCAATTCGGCAGCCACCCGCCCATAGCCATACGTATGATTCACCCACCGCTGCCAAATCAAGCGTACTGTCATTCGCCAGTCCATTTGCAACCGGAGTCTTCCCATCGCTGTTGTATTCGCGCAGCAACGGTAAGCTTCTCGGTGTCAAAGACAGATATCGATCGAAGCCGACTCGACCAGGAAGGCATTTCTGCTCCCCTCGTTGCACAGTACATCGCTTCATCTACACACAATGCCTCCTTCAGGCCGTAAAGGCAAGACGCGCGTGCGCAGAGCACCTGCTGCCACCGAAACACACGAGCCATCCGATGTCGAGACTGCCGATGCTGTTGCAACTCCGTCGCGTGGCTCGAGGAAACGCGCGCGCGGAGCTGATGCCGCCGCTCCTGCTTCTCGCAATACACGGAGGAAGATCAAGGACACACGAGCTCTTGATCGCGAAGATACCGAAGGCACGGAGCCCCACGAGCCAAGCGACAATGACACCGAGCCATCCATGCCAACAGAGCAGGAGATTATCCAATGTCTGAAAGTCTCCGACAAGCAGGTCAACGCTACCGAAGACTTCGCCAACGACCTTCTGGAAGGACAGGAGAATGTGCCCGGCTACGGCAAGATTGCTGGTCGCGACTGGGTGTTTATTATCCGCAAGGTCGAGGTCAACATCGGACGACCTGAAGCTCATGAAAGATTGCCTGTCAGCGATGATGGTGCTCGAGGCACCCCAACCGCCAAGACCGTCGTCGACATTGACCTGGGCCCGGATCGCCAAGTCTCAAGGCTGCATGCTGTTATCCACTACGATGGCGAGCAAGGACGCTGGATCATCATTGTGAACGGACGGAATGGCATCCGTGTCGACAACAATCTTCTCAAGCGCGGCAGCCAATCCTACCTTCGTAATGGTAGCGTGATTGAGATCGCAAACACTCAGATGGCCTTCATCACCACTCCAACTGCTGAGAATGAGAGCCCAATTTGGGATGCCTCGATCATCAGGCAAGCCCAGAAGTCTTCGGAAGAGGACGACGACGGCGAAGATGATGCACGCAATTCTGGTCCTCGCAATCACGCTCCCTCCGGACGCAGTCATCTACAGGATAGCGGCATGTATCAATCCGACTACAACGGCCAGCAACAGCAGCAGCAGCAGCACACGTCGCAGCATCGAACACATCCACACTCGCAACGCGCATTGCAGGCCACCCCTGGTACGCCCATGCGTGGTGCACACTCCTTTGCAAAGTCGTCGCCCGCTGCAAACTATGCTCGCGGTGTGATGATGGAGTCCACAGAGACCATTGACTACTCAGCAGACAACGCCAAAGATCTAAAGCCACCGCATTCATATGCTCAGCTGATCGGAATGGCAATTCTTAGTACCCAGGAACAGCAAATGACACTGAACAACATCTACAAGTGGATCATGGCCAATTACGCATTCTATCGTTTCAACACAGGTGGCTGGCAGAACAGCATACGCCACAACCTGAGCTTGAACAAGGCTTTCACTAAGATCGCACGTCGTACAGATGAGCCTGGCAAGGGCATGAAGTGGATGATTGAGCCTACCGAGTTTGACAATTTTGTGCAGCAGGGCATGAAGGGCTGTCGGCGACCAAACCCAATTCCAGGTACTCAGAGCACACTCGGCTCGCCCAATAGTCCAATGGATCGCATTCGGGCTGGTAGCAGGCGAGAAGATGATACAACGCCACCACTCAACCCATACCCACCTGCCTACCCATCTGCTATGGAAGCCTACACTCCTGATCGTGGTCCACGTCGCCCCGGTAATGGCAACTTGGGTAGCAGTGTAGGACTCGGCATTGAAGGCAACAGCTTGGTCGACTACGACTACCCGCAGCGCTCGACGCCACGCAATGGACTGAACGCAGTGGCAAATGCAGCCGGTTCTCCCCCTGCGCTTTATGTAAATGATGACGGTCACGTCGGTCCTTTGGATACACCTTTCCCACTTCGGCCTTCGCAGCGTCTGGCACCACCCAGCACTCTGCGACGACCGAGTGACTTCATCCAGTTTAGCAGTCCGGCGCCATTCTGGAAGATGGATGGCGTCAACAGCACTCCCTTCCGGCCATTTGATCTGAGTCCATTGAAGACTCCGTTTCCAAACCTGAAGAAGGCCAGTGCCGAAGAGCCGAAGAAGGGCGAAGCAGAGGAAAGCTCGCCGGTTGAGAAGCCAGATGAAGAAGAGGAGAAGCCTGCAAGTGAGGAGCCAAAGTCCAAGGGCAGTCCAGTCGTCCCGTCGAGCAGTCCACCTCGTGCGATCGGCGCCGGTCCTGCGCTCGATGCCAGTCCAACGCTCAGCAGACCAGCAACTGCTGTCGCCAAGACACTGAGCCAACTGGCTAATGCGGGCAAGGAGCAGTCTCATCACGCTCCAGAAAAGACGCCGCCAAAAGGCAGTGGCTTGGCACCTCCTGTGCAACAGCACACTCCACCCACGACTGTCAGCAGTGCACCAACGCAGCCGGCTGTACGGCAACACGAGCTACCACAGACTGCTGTGGCGAACAGCTTCGAGTCTGTTGGGTCCCAGCGAGGAGTCTCAAATGGATACAGTAATCCATATGCTGGAACCAATGGTTCACACTCCAACGGATATGCCATGGATGACGGCGAGGAGGATGGGATCGATCTTGCCAAGTAAGTTCCAGATGATGCTCTTGAAATTCTCAAAGAAATGCTAACCCGACATTAGGGGCTTTCAACCTATTGGTGTCTTTCATCAGCGCAATCATAGGGCGATGGGAATGGCGGGTGCTCCTGGTTATGGTCGCTAGAAATCCAGTAATGAGGAACAATCGCATTCGAAGTGGATGGATTCTTCTCCAGAGGATGAGACGCATCCTAAGTAGCTGTTTGAGCATGGAGCATGATTGGCGTTCTGGCAATGCAAAGCGTAACGAAATTCTAGACGAGTGAAATGATACAGGGAATCATGCAAATGCAAAGGGCGTTGGTGTTCGGTCTGGACTTGTCGTAAGAGATCATTGAGATAGCGAGGAAGAAGTTTTTGTTTTCTTGGTTTCTCATCTTTGATTGCTTTCATAAACAAATGGTAACTTCCGTGCCAAGTGCCCGGGGGCGAGATCACCCCTTTTCAGCCTTGTCGAATCTCGACTTCACATACCGAAGTCATCCCAGCCACCAGCTTTATTATACATTGGTCACAAGAAGAGAAAGACACTGAAGCAAACGTGACATATTCATCTCATCGTCTATATTATTATATCTCTATTCATCAATTCTTAGTGCCCATTGCTGAAAAGACACGCACGAATTGCATCTACAAACTCTGCCGTCCCCTCGTCTCAATCGGCAAAAGCAACATGGCCAAAAACGCAGCAAAAAACAATCCCGCACTAGCATAAATCGGAGCTTTAGGATCAGCTCCACCAGCATTGACCGCGACAATCGGAGCACAAAGTCCTGCGACTCTGTTTAAAAAACTTGAAATTCCTGCTCCTGTTCCACGGTTCGGTGCGGGGAATACTTCTGGTGTGTATGCGTATAGGACTCCGTACATGATGTTTTGGAAGAAGGCTTCCATGGAAGACATTGCGAGTTGGTAGCCGGATGATGTTGCTTGGGTGAAGAGGATTAAGAAGATTCCTGAGAGGAGAGTGGAGATTGCCATTGTGCCTTTTCGGCCGATGTAGGGGATGTTGACGGTCCAGCAGGCGATGATGGAGCCGGGGACTCCTACAATGGAGGTTATGGTGTAGTCGCGGTAGGTTTGGGAGACGCTTGTGCTACTTCCGCCGCCGGCTTGGGAGAGGTATTGTGGGAGAAAGGCGTTGAACAGCGGGTATCCCATACCTGGAAATAAGGTTAGCTGACACTTCTGGTTATTGTGGGCGTTGACTTCTCACCGATTGTCGTCCAGATGAACCAGATCAGAACTGTGCTGATTGCGAGTCTCTTGCCGTGAAACAGTGGTCCAATGCGTTCGCCGCTGAACTTGGAGAGTTGGCGTTTGACGATTGCGCCAGTCGAGAGCTTGGTATCGTTCACATCTTCAGCATGACCGCCGATAGCGTTCAGTATGTCTTCTGTCAACCAGGTCTTGGAGCCATTGAAGTATGCGATTCCGTGCACGACAGCTACTGCTTCGGCTTGGCGACCACGAGACAGCAGGAATTTTGGCGATTCGAAGAGGTGGAAGAGGAAGAAGCGGCAGATGAACATGACGAAGGTGATCGCGCCTAGGGTAAGGACGAGGTACCTCCAGCCCCATTTGTCTGGGTAGTTGGGAATGAATGCCCAAGCCAGGAGCGAGGAGATGAGCTGCCCAACAGGCCACCAGACCGAGAGCAATGTGAGGAGATTTCCACTCGCGAAGGGCAGAAACTCTAAGAACAGTGCGCCGTCAACAGGAAGATTGCCACCAACTCCAAGACCGATGCATGCGTACAGCGCGCAAGTGCCGATCCAGGTAGGTCCGCCTCCAGCTGCTAGTCCGAAGATACCGGCAAGCAGAAGAGTGAAGTTGAAGGCGAGTCGTCGTCCTATGACGTCTGATGCAATGCCCCAGAAACTGGCTCCAATGCAGAGACCCAAGAACAAACTGAGCGTCGTATAGCGGACCTGAGTCTCGCTGACACCAAACTCGGCCGAGAGGCTGGGAAGGGTAAGAGCTACGCCTTGCAGCCAAAGATTATCTGCAAGCCAGCCGAACCCGCAGAGAGTAAACAACTGCCATTGGTAACGTCCCATGCCGATGTCTTGGATTGCCTTGTTAATAACTTTGGACTTCTTGTCGTAGGCTGTATCGTGTCCACCGGCTACGAGGTCAGATTCGACTTCTGCTCTCAGGGTTTCCAAGGTAAGGACTGGACCTGCTTGTTCTCCGGCATACGTAGGCATGTCTTGCTCCGAGCCCTTCTCCGGGTCCTTCTCCGAGCTTGCTTTCGCATTTGATGCGACACTGCTTCTCCTGCCTGGAATGAAACCAGGTTCGGAGACAGAATTGTGTCGTGCTCTGCATTCGAATTAATGGTCAGAAATTGATCAGCGAAAGCGTATTCGTATGAGGACTTACTGATCCATTCGAACGAGAACTCCCTCGAATTCGGACGCATCATGTTTGGCGAATCTGTCATTCTGTCAGCGCAAGTCCTTCAAGAGCGTCTCGCTTCAGCCGCAGCGTTCTCGAGCAGTAGCACTTACGGGTTGAGGAATTTGAACATCGACGGCATTTTGGCTGCTGCTGTTTGACTGATTCCTGGAATCCTTTCTGAGTATCAAGCACTTAAAATGTATTCGATGATTGCAACAGAGCCGATGATCACAGGATCGGCCACGGATTCTAGGGATCTGCTGCTTCTGGGATGTCGTCTGTGTATGGTCGCTATCGCTGAGATGCTGCCTGTGGGAACTGGGTGCTTTTGGATAAGGGCCTTGGAGGTCGCTTCTGGATTATTACCTATGGCAAAAATTGGTCGTGTTCGATATCGAGAGGGGTCCAGAAATGCGTCGCTGTCGTCACGATTCTAAGCATTGATGGACGGTGCCATTGTGGAACCTTGTCTGATTATTGGCTAGACATACTCGTCCACAGATCGTTATCGATATATGTTGATAGTTGGAATCTGTTCTGTCTGTGTAGAAGACGATGGATGAAGTACAGAAATCTGTCTGTGCGTCCTCAGTCTAGAGTAGGAACAGCCTATATGTGTGGAAGGAGGCATGCTCGGCTTAACCAGATTTTCCATGCCGTTAGTTCTCGTCACCGCAGGACATCCACTCACGCGCCAGTCCACGGGTACGCCTTACGTCCATCAAGGCAAAATGACGACAAGCATATAAAGTTGTGCCAAGACTGTGCCGATTGAAGCATGCCGATGCCGATGGCGGGCGTGGTGGCGACCGTGACATCGACCATCGATTTTTGCTTATTGGGCGTGAAATGATAGAGAGCTTGATTAGACCGGAGAGCTCGCTGATAAGAGACTGTTCGGTCATGGTTGGAAGTGATCCAGTCATAATGATACTAAATGTCCACAACAGTTGACGGTGACTGCTGAAATGAATGTCGCGTGAGGGAGGGGAGACAAAATACTGTTTTCAAGCCTTTGCCGCTCTCCGATCACAGGTGAGCTTCTCTATTCGCCTTACGACGTGAGACCTTTACATAAAAAGTACGCTTTCCGAGACCGAACTCCAACTTCAACGCGAACCGCCTGGAGGCTAGGGCCTCAATCGAATGGATTTACAACTCCACTGCGGCGAAGGTCGGACCGTCTGGCCTGTTGGTCCGACATTTCTTGACCTCTCGACCTCATGCTCTCAAGCAAAAGCTTTTGTGTAGAAGGCCGCTGAGCCCTTCCGATACTGCTGGACCACCGCAAACGAAGACCTTGGCGCCTGCTCGCCAGAGTCTAATAACATCTTCCCGCTCCTTCTAGACGCGATCTTGGATGTATTTAATGTCGACAGCCCCAAGCTTGACCCACATGTCCATCTCACCAGAGTAGAGACGATCGCTTGACGAGGAGCGAGGAGCGACATCCCATGTACATGCCGGCAGGGGCGAGTGTGCGTCCAGCAGCAATTTGCTGAGCTCTTTCCCCGATCCACCACAAGTCTGATTTCATTAATTCAGCCCCTCTAGTCAACGCTGGAACAAGTCGACGATGCTGAAGGATGTGCCGTTGTGCTGAGAAAACAAGACAATGAGAGATTCAGTGAATGAAACCTGGCACAGGAAGCTGGAGAGAATGATGTACGTGCTGTTATGGTGGCTGCAGATGGAGTCGGGCAAGGGCGGCAATATACACCTGCGGACAGTACTAAACTTGACAAAGGGCTGTAGTTGAAGCAGGAAAGGAGTGCGCTGAGAAGCAGATCCCTTCTTTCGCCAAGCAAAATGCCCCAGGCCAGGTTACTTAGGTAAGTTTCACTAAACTGTATTGGGAATCCATGGCGACGACAGGGGCGGCGCAACCGGAGCTTCTTTTGACATGACAACTTGACATGCTTTATGCATTCGACAGCCTCTGAATCTGTACCAATACTCCTTCTTGTGCAACACAACATCGTTTCTGCTCATGCTGTATGGCATGGCTGAGTTTTTGCTATGGACATGGGGTCTTCCAAAGCTGAAATCAAACACGCTTGGCCGTCGTAATGCACGAAGCATGGACTGTATGATATAGCCGTATATATGCGACAAGAGATGAACATGTGTAAGTCGTCACTGCAGACAATTCCTCATTCACTTGTCTCCTCTATCACGTCCATCATTGTATCGCAGACGCTTTGGAATTGCTGAAAGATTCGCAAAACATGTCAATCGACTACAAAGCGATTGTTGAACAGGGCAAGGCCACCTGCACATTCCCCGAGGAGTTGGCATACACAGAACCATATACGGGATCATGGACAGTAAGTCTACGAATGAGCAATTCTAAACAGTCAAGGTGCTTTGCTGACTTGTCGTAGTTTCACAAGACGATATCGGTCATCTCAGCGATCCTTGCAGGCTTCACGATATTGATATGCATCTCGAACATCATGCGTCACCTCAACAACTTCTCCTGCGCAGTGGAGCAACGACAAATAGTGCGCATCATACTCACGCCTATTGTTTTCTCCATTTGCAACCTCATCGGGATCCTGAAGTACGACGCGGCAGGATACTCGAAACCAGTTGCGGAGCTATTTGAAGCAATACCACTTATTGGAGCATTTTTGCTGTTCATTGCCTTCGCCGTAGGCGCATCAGCATCAAGATCTGGTGCTGTCAATGCTTACTTTGAGGATCTGCCCCGTCGCCGCATGCTCGGCAGGAACAAGCTCAAGCATGAATTTGGTAGTCTACGATGGTTCTACCTACACTACATTCTTGTCTTCCAAATATTGCCTTCTCGAATCGCTCTCACGATCGCAGAATGGGCAGTTCACGCAAATGCCTGTCCGCTGGACGAGATACCGACTGGACTCTCAGTAAGCTCTGCAATTGGTAAGAGAGCGCGACTCGCAAAATAACGAAATGTTCGGTGCGCTTGCTTACCTTCGAAATATAGTCATGGTCATGTGGATTGTTGGCACGCTTCGCTTTTACCGTCGTCTGAGGGAGCTGCTCAAACCACGCAATGCGTACCTGAAGATGTTCAGCTTCAAGCTGATAGTCCTGGTCCAAATCATTCAAGTAAGCTGGGTGGAGACAGATTCTAGTGGCGGCAATTCTGACACTAATTATTGCAGGAGCCTCTACTTTCTGGCCTTCTATCAAGCGGCATCCTCAAGCCAACCGAGAAAGTAAGCTATAAGGATTGGAAGTATGGTCTTCCGGCTTTTTGCGTCGTGGTCGAGATGCTTCTCTTTAGCATCTTATTCCTCTTCTCATTCAGTGCGCGAGAATACTGCCACACTGGCCCAGACGCCGAAGGCCTGGTCATTGCAAGACAACCAGAGCTGCCGTTCGCGAAGGCACTCGTGCACTCTCTAGACCTAAGCGACATCCTGAAGGGATGCTTCTGGCACAAGCAGTTCATCGCCGTCTGCTTTCCCGAGAAAGCTGGTCTTCGTCGATCGAAACGAGAAGAGCAAGACACGGAGATGCTGCAGCCACCACCGCCAGGATACGTGAAAGACCACACTCCGGACCGCGATGATGCTTCAGAGTCACCAAAAATGAGTGGATCGTAGGTAATTGGAATGAGGATGAGTTCGAAGGCTATGACCGTGGGAGATGGATCTTCTTTGCAGTGAGATTAGAACTTATCACCAAAATGCATGAGACTGACGACGTTGAAAGAGGTATGTAGCAGCATCATGAATCTCGAAACGAGACCTAGACAGAAGCTTGACTATAAACTGCGCAAGTGCCAAGGTCGAGATCGAGAGGAGCCTCTGGGCAATGATATGAGCGGACGTTAGGAGCAGGACTGTCCAGTGTAGTTCGCCATCAAGGCAGTGAGAAATGTAAAGGCGAACTGGAGGAAAACAGTTGCCCAGTCGACTCTGTGATTCGAAAGTGAACTATCATTAATCTCTCGTAGAAATTGTAAACCGAAAAAGTGCTTGGCAATCATAGCCATGTCCCCCAGCAGACCAACGCATAATACTTGAATGTTTCGTCACACTTCGGCAGTCCTGAGGAGTTTGATGATGAAGGAAAGAGAGACGTTCCGGTTTTATATGTACGCATACCGCCTCTTTCGCATAGCTGTGACGTTGTTAGTAATCTGGTCGTGATACCGAAGGCTGGATGTGATACTCACACCTTGCGACGAGGTCTTCGAGATCATATATCCCGCCCTTGTGCTTCTTTTTCTTGCTGGAGCTAGAGCTACGTCTTCTAGACGGGATCAGTTCGTATGATTCGTCCTCACTATCTGGCAGGACTAGGACTTCTTTTGGTGAGATGTCGCTCGTAATGCTCGTGATGGCACCCAATCTTGCACGCTCGTCCATGAGACGGTGTATCTCTTTTAGGGATTTGCCGGACCAGCTTGCAGCATGACTGCTGGCGGCCCCATCCGGCTTCACCTCTACGACTCGTATTGCTTCGTGATCGTCATCGTCGGAATCGCTCGACTTAGATGATGTGTCGGACTTGTACTTCAGCTTCAGCGGCTGTTTGGGAACAGTAATCGGTGCTGCGGTGTATGTTGGGGACGGCCAAAACTTATTAGAGTGAGGCTTGGGCGGCTTGATCTTGGGCGAAAGTTGTGGATTCGAGAACTTCTGCGGGAACGGCCACCATCTTTGATCGCGCCAGACTATTCGTCGGTACTTCATGTCATATGCATACCAGTCTTTCCTGCGAGGATCGTAAAACATGACTTCGCCATTTTGGTAGACCCGGTCTGGGATAGGCAGTGCAACGTTAGCATGCGTCCTGAGGAAGATGGACAAGGTGAAGTTACGCACAGGTCGGATAAGACTTCGAAAAGTTCAGGGCTTCCGGGACGGCCGGTCGGTAGTGCTCTCGCTTCAATTCGTCGTAATATACTCGTCCGAACTTGAAGTAGACAAAGCATGTCGTCTCCGGTTCATAGCAAAAGTAATCATGGTTGACCGGGTCCCAGACGAATGGAAGAGGTGCTGCAAGCGGTATAGCAGGAACAGGAGCTGAGAAGCCCGAAGGAATAGACAGATGCTGTGAAGGAAGCTGATATGGCAAGGGTCGAGGCTTATATTGAATAGCCGGAGGCTTCTGATCCGGCCATTGGTGGTAGGTGAAGTGTGGAACTACAGCGGCTTGGTCCATGAGTCGGTATGTAATTCGCTTCGCTGTCAAGTCGCCCTTCCCATTATTTCATACGTTCGTGCAGTATCGCTGATCTGACGCTCGCGGCTCGCCTGAGCGATGGCGCGACCTATGTATTAGCTGCATTCCTCACCTGGGACTGGCTGTCAATACGGCAAGCAGGTCACATGGGCACGCGAATTCGATTCTTTTGCGAGGCAGATCGATGGTAGTGACACTTGACAAGCAGGATGTATTCACGGATGTATCTCACTGTATCCTGGAACAAATGCTTGCGATAGGTGGATTCGCGTTGCAGCCCAACCGGCAGGCTGTTGACTGCAGCGTGGCTTGGGCCGCTTGCCCATCGGACATGGCCAGAGGAGGCTCTGGTGATGGTGTCCCTTCATGTACGTGACAAGGGTTCGTGGTTGCGATGATGCGCACGCCGTATGATATGATAGCTCCTGCGTTGGCAGCTGATGAAAGTCAAGATCTCCGGAAAGAGCGAACGGATGCTCGGCAGCCAGAAGTCGCCGTCACAGAGCCCAGACTTTTGCTTCATAAGCTTGATGAACCTGGAGAAATCTCGAGCTCCAACCACCGAGCCTCGAATGCAATGCACCACCACAGCCCTTTGCAACTTGACGGGTCGCCACATTGCGATCGTGCAGGCTCGAAGCATACTTGCGCTCTGCCATTGAGTTAATTGAGCGCTCTAGCAGACTCACAGCAAGATGAGTGTCTGGGGCTCCGCGCAGACGGCCGATGGCAGGACATATTACTTCAACAAGCAGACCAAAGAAACAACATGGACCAAGCCTGCCGACTTCGACGACTCCGAGCCGCCTGTAACTCCCGCTACACCAAGCGTCGGTAATGCTGCAGACTGGGCTGAGGCCAAGGCTCAAGATGGCAGGACCTATTACTACAACAAAGTCACTAAACAGACTACCTGGACACTTCCGCCAGAACTGGCGCGCCAGCAGCAAGCGCAGCAGAATGGCCGACCTGACTTTGTAGCTGGCGGTGGCGGACCTGGCTTTGGTGGTGATCGAGATTTTGGAGGTCGCGATCGGAGAGATGATCGCGGCCATGGTCTACCACAGAAGCCATCATTTGACGGACCTCGTGGCGACAGAGGCGGCGGCGGCGGAGGTATGCCATGGGAGGCGAGACAGGAAAGTATGGGTTTCCGAGGCCCAATGCCTGTCAAGACCGACGAGCCCGACTACGCAACTCCCGAGCAGGCGGAAGAAGCCTTTTTCAAGCTCTTGAAGCGCAATAACATCACTCCAGAGACCGAGTGGCACGACGCTTTGAGGGCTGTCATCCGCGACCGCGAATACCGTGCAATCAAGGATCCCAAAGACCGCAAAATCGCGTTTGAGAAGTACCAGGCGGAGGTGAAAGCTCAAGAAAAGGAGAAAGAGAAAGAGCGCAAAACACGGGTGCGTGAAGAGTTCCGGCGCATGCTTTCAACGCACGATGAGATCGACCACTTCACCCGCTGGAAGACCGCTCGGCCAGTCATCGAGCGTGAAGCGGTATTTAAGAGTGCTGGCGATGAAGACGAGCGTCGCCGCATCTTCGACGAGTACATTTTAGAGCTGAAAAAGAAGCATGTTGAAGAGGAGGCAGCTCGGCGGAGAGCTGCCATGCAAGAGCTCGATAACATGCTTAAGGTGCTGATTATCGACCCCGACACCAGATGGGCTGACGCCGAAGATAAGATCATGAGCAACGAGCGATTTGTCTCCGATGACACTTTCAAGGACTTGCCAAAAGTCGACATCTTTTTGGCTTATGAAAGCCACATGAAGGCCTTGGAACGAGTTGCCAACGACGCCATCCAGACTGAGAAGAGAAACAAATACCGCCGCCAGCGACAAGCGCGCGATAGCTTCAAGCAGCTCTTACATGAGAAGCTGCAAGAGGGCAAAATAAAGGCAGGTACAAAGTGGCAAGATTTCTTCCCGCAAATCAAGAACGACGAGCGATTCATCGCATATCTTGGCGTACAACAAGGGAGTGATGCCATTGAGCTGTTCTGGGACGTGGTTGAGGATGAGGAGCGCAAGCTACGCTCGAAGCGGAACGACGCCCTCGATGTGCTTGAAGACAAGCGATGGGAGATGACACTCGAAACATCTGTACAGGAGTTCTTGGAAGTCATGCGATCTCATCCAAAGACAGCGAAATACGCCGAAGACGACTTGCAAATGATCTTTGACCGCCTGATGGAGAAGGTCAAACGCCGTGCTGATGAGAACAAGATCGAGGCTGAGCGTCATCAGAAAGTGGCAGTCGACAACCTCCGTTCTGCCATGAAGAAGCTGAACCCGCCTGTAGCTGTTTCGGACAGCTACGACGAGATCGCATCTCGACTCGTAGGCATGCGGGACTTCGACAATGCCGACGAGGAGGTCAGACGACGAGCCTACGACAAGTTCATAACGCGACTTAGAGAGCGTGAGGAGCATGAACGCGAGCGCCGTCGCGAGCGCAGTAGGGACAGACGCCGAGATGATCGAGAACGTGGTGACAGAGGAGACCGCGACCGTCGACACCGCACACGCACTCCAGAGGTCGATGCATACGAAGCTGACAGACGTAAGGCGCAGGCAGATCGCGAGAGGCAGTATAGGAAGGCCTCATTCGGTCTGACGCCACCGCCACGCGACCGCCGAGACGACAGATACGATAATCGCCGTGACGATCGTCGTCGACCAGATCCACGCGATATGTACGAGCGAGAGCGCCGCGAGCGCGAACACGAGCGTGAGCGTAATTACTTGAGTCGTGCTGATCCTCGCGACAAGGGCCGTACCCTTGACTACGGTGATGAGGATCAAGTTGGCAGCCGACCTCCTTCAGTCAGGAAGAGACGCGAGTCAGATGGAAGCATGAGCAGCCGACGCGACAATAAGGTGAGCAGAAAACTCGACGTTGCCTTCGAATTGGCCTATGCTAACGATCGGCAGCGTCCACGCCGAACACACTCACCTGAACAAAGTCTCCTGAAGGAAGAGCCACCAGAGCTGCAAAGTGGCTCTGAAGAAGGCGAAATCGAGGAAGTGTAGTATGATTGAAAAGCAGCGCGGCTTGGATCTGATGGGTTGGAGGAATCGGTACGTATCATGGAGAGGAAAACATGGTATGGGCAGAGAAGGAGAGATACTCTCGGTGCGTCCTGATCCTACTCCATGGCGTTGGTACTAAGCAATCCGCTCGGACGAGAGAGACACCCGACAGGCTCCTAGTCATCCGTCAGCACAACACAAGCGACATCCTAAGATGGGGCGAACCCAGCAGAACCGGAGAAGAAGAAGAAGCAGAAGAAGTGGAATAGTGGTGTGTAATATTTGAGGTCGTACGTGCCAACCCATAGCGTACCTGACTGCATTACTGAGGCAAACTAGCAGCAGCGTTGAGAGATCTTTCATGCAAACGAGTGTCATTCTATAATTTTGGTACGTAACTTGCTTGCAGGCACTAATCACAGCACCAGCAGCTCTCGAGGTCAAATGAGTGTGTTCGTCTCTTGGTACGTAACGCAACTGGTCCTTTTCGTTCCTTCCTCCTCGCGTAAGCCGCGACAGCTGGCGGTAAGCAGCTTCGCAGGCATCTCATTTCGCATATAAATGCAATAGTGGTTGACCATATTGGTCTTCGCGCTTGACCTCCGAATGCTTGCACGATGTACAAGTATATAAGCAGGCACATCAGCTAATACTCATCACTCATTCACATCATTATGATATGGTCATTTCGCCAGCAACCGTTGGGCCTTGCTGGCGAGACGTGACGGTGAAGGAAATCTTTAGCGCAGATCCATCTCGACATCATCTTCGTCCTCGCCAGCGGCTTCCTCCTCCAGGGCCTCATCGGCGCCGCTTTTGATGGATCGCCTGCGCTTGGAGCCTTTTTGTGATGAGCTCACAGCAGTTCTCATTTTCATGACAACCTTCGCGGCATCTTTCAGGAATCGTCTTCCAAGAAGAAGTAGTTTCCGTTGCTCTTCTGGTCGGCGTCGAGCTGGGAGTTGTGCTTGTTGATTCTTGGTCGGTAAGTGTTGGGGTCACGTCGGAAAGTGACATCCAGATTCTTCAAGAAACTGTTGCATCCGGTCAACAAGCTCTGTGGCTTGTTCGCACGGGCCTTGACTGATGGCTGGCCGTCGAAGACAATGACACGATCGGCGAGGTAGGTGGCCATGATGAAATCGTGCTCGACGACGAAAGCGGTCTTCTTGGAGTGCATGATGAATCGCTTGATGACGCGGGCAGCAATGATACGCTGTTCAGAATCCAAGTAGGCAGAAGGCTCGTCGATAAGGTAGATGTCGGCAGGCAATCCAAGAGCAAGGACGATGGCGACACGTTGCAATTCACCACCAGACAAGTTCTGGACTTCTTGGTCGATGAAATCGTCCATCTTCAACGGCTTGTAGACATCAGTCTGGAATTGCGGGCTCAAGAAGGCAGCTTTGATCTTCTTGAAGAACAGCTGGCGGACGGTTCCGGTGAACTTGGGCGTGATCTTCTGCGGCTTCATGGAAATGTTCATCGGAGGGATCTTCTTACCCTCGTCCGGCTGCAGTGCTCCAGCCAACATTTTACAGAATGTCGTCTTTCCAGTTCCGTTCTCACCCATCATGACAACGATTTCCGAGTCAGTGAATGCTCCTTCCTCGACGGTGAGGTGGAAAGATCCTTGGGTCTTGGTCATCTTTGGGTAGCCGTAGTCGCGCGACTTGTTGATCAGGAACTCATCGGCGGCCTCTCCCACCTTGAAAGTAAGCGATTCTTCACGGAAACGCAAGTTCTCTGTGGGGATGTTGCCGTCCAGGAAGATGTTGATACCTTCACGAACGGAGAAAGGTGCAGTCACCACACCGTAGACAGCTGGCTTTCCGTAGAGACAGCAAATGTAGTCGGAAAGATAGTCCAGGATGGACAAATCGTGCTCGACCACAATGACATAGTTGTCAGGACGGAGCAGACTGCGAATGATACGACCGGCGGCAAGACGCTGCTTGACATCCAAGAAAGAGGATGGCTCGTCGAACATGTAGACATCGGCCTTCTGCACGCAGACCATGGCAATTGCAAAACGCTGCAACTCACCGCCAGAGAGCAGGTCAATATCGCGGTCCCATACTGGCCTGAGTTCGAGAGCATCGCAGATTTCGTCCAGTCTCTCCTGTTCCACTTGAGCACGATCGGTGATCAAGGCACCGACAGCACGGTCCTTGCCCTTGACGGCCTTGGGGATCTGGTCCACATATTGTGGCTTCGTGACCGCCTTGAGGTTATCCTCGAGAATCTTGGTGAAGTAGTTCTGCAACTCAGACCCTCTGAAGTACTTCAAGATCTCCTCCCAGTCTGGGGGATTATCATATCTTCCGAGGTTCGGCTTCAGCTTGCCAGCCAAGATCTTCAATGCCGTACTCTTTCCAATACCGTTCGTTCCTACTAGACCCAGCACCTGGTTCGGTCGTGGCATAGGCAGTCGGTGCAGTTTGAAGGAGTTGGCGCTGTACCGGTGGGTGACTTGAGTTTCAAGGTTGGTGGGCAAGTTGATGATGTTTATGGCATCGAATGGGCACTTCTTGGGACAGATACCACATCCTATGCATAGTCGCTCGGAAATGAAGGCGATTTTGCTAGTGGGGTCGACTTCGATGCACAGCTTGCCGGTGCGCACAACGGGACAAGACTTCTTGCACTCCTGGCGGCATTTCTTAGGCTTGCACTTGTCCGAGTTGACAATGGCGATACTATATGCTTCAGTCAGATGCTGTGTGGTTTGCTGAGTGATTCCCGGGTATGAGCACGCACCGAGTGAGTTTGTCGGACATGCTGGGCAGGCTGTTCTCGAATTTCCTTGTGGGCGAAGAACAATACCAGGAAAGTCGAAGTCGAAGTAGGACACGCCAGTCGCTGCTCCGGATCGCTCGCTGGACGGCGCAGTGGAGGAGAGTGCTGCTGATCTGGAGGTGGGCAGAAAGTAGGCAGAGTCACAAATTTTGAGGCGGTGGTCTTGTGTCAAGTGGGATAGTTAATGGGAAGAAGTTGATAGGCTGCGAAGAACGAGGGGCACCGCTGGCAGGGCAGAGAATGTGTGTGGATGCATGCGTGACGATATATACGTCGCCGAAACTGGAAGATGACTATTCCATACAAACATTCATTTCACGTGCTCGCTCCAGCTCACCATCCATCCATCCATTCGCACACAAACAACATGAAATTAGTATGATAGCACGGTCATCGTGTGCGTGATCAATCGGTAGAAAACAATTTGATTAAAGCTCCATTGAATAATGAGGCGGAGCTTCTGCGTCTCCCGGCGGCCCAGTCCCGCATTGCTTGGCACTCTCTTCTAGGCACGACCGCAGTCGGCTCGCTCTCAGGCTCAGGCTCAGGCTCAGCACGTTCGCTCGACTTCTGCTGCACACTTCACCCACCCAACCACCACTACCCATACCGCTCATTGCTGCCGCCGGGGCCAGTGCAATCATGGCCTGTAAGTCATAGTCTTCCATTCATTTCTGCTTCGCCCGCTCGCAAATCCCGCTTCCCTCGACCCGAGTCGGCCTCCCAGGTCAGCCATCACATGCGCCTCGATATCGACATATTCCATCGCCCTACCTCCTCCAATCTCTCCGGAGCACCGATAGCAAGATTCTGTGCCATATCACCACCTGCAGAATCGCGCACCAGGTCATTCGCGTCGTCGGAGCTCGTCTGCAGCGCCCCAGAGTCGCCCTCCGTCATCCCATCACCAGCCAACATTTTTCCGTCGGCCATCTTCGCAAAGGCATTGACACCAGAAGCCCTATCGCTTGAGCGGGGAAAGCGGTCGCGTAGTACTGCCCGACGCTCTTGCCAATTTTGAGCCCGCGGCGACCAGTCAAGCCTGAGATATCCTACTGACTTGTGCTATTCCAGCGGGGCCTCTGCTCGTCCCTACACACTCTCACGCCTCCAACGACATGTCCATGACCAATGGACACTCGTCTGAGGCTGATGCAGACCTCTTGAAGCCGTCGCCTCAGCCTCAGCGAAGCGAGAGCGAACTCTCCGACACGAACGACATTCCTACCACCACCATATCATCAACAACCGCTCCGCAAGACGAGGTCATGTCCGATGATGATGACGCCATTCACGACATGGCAACCTCTGAACTCGATGAGGATGAAGATGCTCCGGGCGAAGAAGACGAAGACTTCGATATGGAAAGCCCGCCGCCTGCGCCTGCCGAGGCTATGGATCGTGACAGATCATCGTCCGAACCGCATTCGAGACCAGGCAAGCGGAAAGCAGATATGGACGACGAGGAGATGTACATGAAGGAGAACCCCGAGCTCTACGGCTTGCGGCGTAGTGTACGTCCCGAAAAGCCTGCAAAGTCTCTTTTTCCGCTAACACCTTACTGTCAGGGCCGAGCGAGACCAACTAGGAGAGTTGTGAGTGCTTGTATGCTCTCCACGCTTCCGACATTCACTAATACATGCTGCAGGTTGATAGCTCTGACGAAGATGAAGATGACGACGATGATGCTGTCAACAGCGGCAGCCGTCGGAAACGTCAGAAACTCGCAGGTGGCCGACCAGGTATGTCATATTCACTTGCGCCGCTCCCCTGCCACCGACATCTCTGACATTTGCGTGTAGGTCCCCTTCGCGTGGAGCGAGACTCGTCACGCGCCGCCACCTCAGACGCATCTGTTTCGGAAGACGACACATACGGCGGCCAGCGCGGCCGAACGTTCGCGAAGAAGCATCGACAAAAGATGCAAGCCATCGCCTCGGGCTCTGGGACTCCCCAGTTGAGCGAGGTCCGCTTCTCGTCGCGGCGCGCGGCCAAAGTCACGACATATAATGAAGATGAAGGCTTCGACTTTAGCGAAGAAGACACCGAGAACATGACGCCGAACTACTACTATGCCGAAGAGGACACCCGGGCGTCGATAGACCAGGTGCTGAACCATCGCTTGCTCGCAGGAGTCGGTCCGTTCATGATTACGCTGCAATTCCACTTGGAGAATGCTAACAACAATCACCAGAATCTCAAGCTCCCGACAAGCACGAGTATGAGTTTCTCGTAAGCACGCCACCAGGTCATTCATTCTTCTGCACGTACTAAAAGCACTCGCAGATCAAATGGAAAGAACAAGCCCACTACCACGCGACATGGCACAAGTGGGCAGATCTCACAACCTTTCGTGGCTTCCGCAAACTAGAAAACTACTTCCGCAAGATTGTGAAGGTGGATCAGCAAGTCGCCAACGATCCGGATGTGCCGCCTGAAGACAAGGAACGATGGAACCTCGATCGAGAAGCCTACCTCGACTCGCTCAACGACTACAACAAGGTCGAGCGTGTTATCGGTGCAAGAGATGGCGAAGAGGGAACAGAATATTTCGTCAAGTGGAAGGCTCTCTTCTACGACTCGTGCACATGGGAAAAGAGTGAGCTGGTCAGCCAGATAGCACAGCGCGAGATCGATCGCTTCCTCGATCGGTCTTCGAAACTCCCGGTGTCTGACAAGACCGAGCAGAACCCTCACACGCGGTCAAAATACGTGCCGTTCAGAACTCAGCCATCATACATCAAAGGCGGAGAGCTTCGAGAGTTCCAGATTCATGGACTGAACTTTTTGGCTCATCACTGGTGCAGAGGCAACAATGTCATTCTCGCAGATGAGATGGGCTTGGGCAAGACTGTGCAGACGGTATCTTTCATGAACTGGCTGCGGTATGATCGTCGCCAACAGGGGCCATTCATCGTGGTCGTTCCTCTTTCTACTATGCCGGCTTGGGCTGACACCTTCGATAACTGGACACCGGATATGAATTATATAATATACAGTGGCAACGAAGCTGCTCGGAAGCTCATTCGCGAGTACGAACTTCTCGTCGACGGCAACCCGAAGAAGGTCAAATTCAACGTACTTCTGACGACATATGAGTACATTCTGGCCGACGCTACTTTCCTCTCGCAGATCAAGTGGCAGTTTATGGCTGTCGATGAAGCACATCGCCTGAAGAATCGAGAGTCACAGCTGTACGCCAAGCTGATGGACTTTGGCGCCCCAAGCAGGTTGCTCATCACTGGCACACCGATGCAAAACACCTTGAGCGAGCTTTCCGCGTTGATGGACTTCCTCATGCCTGGCAAGATTCACGTCGAAGAGAACATTGATCTCACTTCAGAACACGCCAGCAAGAAGCTCGCAGAGCTCACAGATGCCATCTCGCCTTACATGATTCGTCGCACCAAGCAAAAGGTCGAGAACGATTTGCCACCGAAGACCGAGAAGATCATTCGTGTTGAGCTGGCTGATGTTCAGTTGGAGTACTACAAGAACATCTTGACTCGCAACTATGCTGCACTGAACGCTGGCAACAAGGCGCAAAAGACTTCTCTGCTCAACATCATGATGGAGCTGAAGAAAGCATCAAACCATCCCTTCATGTTCCCCAATGCCGAGGAGCGCATCTTGGCAGGCAGCGAGGCACGAGAAGACCAGCTCAAGGCACTCATCACGTCCAGCGGCAAGATGATGCTCATCGACCAATTGCTCATGAAGATGCGCAAGGACGGCCACCGCGTGCTGATCTTCAGTCAAATGGTCAAAATGCTCGACATTCTCGGCGACTATCTTCAACTACGTGGCTACCAATTTCAGCGTCTTGATGGTACCATTGCGGCCGGTCCCCGACGTATGGCTATCGATCACTTCAATGCACCCGACAGCCAGGACTTCTGCTTTTTGCTTTCCACCCGTGCTGGTGGTCTGGGCATCAACCTTATGACTGCCGACACCGTCATCTTGTTCGACTCCGACTGGAATCCACAAGCGGATCTTCAGGCCATGGCTCGAGCACACCGCATTGGACAGAAGAAACCTGTTACTATCTATCGCCTTGTCTCCAAAGACACCGTGGAAGAAGAAGTACTCGAGCGCGCTCGCAATAAGCTTATGTTGGAATTCATCACAATTCAGCGAGGTGTTACCGACAAGGATGCTCGAGAGCTTGGTGACCGCATGGCTCGGGCTGGCGCTAACGTCGTGGAGCCTACTTCTTCCGATGATATTTCGCGTATCTTGAAGAAGCGAGGCCAGAAGATGTTCGAGCAGTCGGGCAACCAGCGCAAACTCGAAGAGCTGGATATTGACGCGGTGCTGGAGAATGCTGAAGAGCACAAGACGGAGCAACCGGAAGGCATGACCACAGACGGCGGTGAAGAGTTTTTGCGCAGCTTCGAATACACCGACGTCAAGATCGACCTCGAGTGGGACGAAATTATTCCCAAATCGGAACTTGACAAGATCAAGGAAGAGGAGCGTAAGAAGCAAGAGGAGGAATATCTTGAGTCAGTGATCGAACAAAACCAACCACGCAAGCGTAAGGCAGCTGCCGGTGGCGAGGAAGGCCGAGATCAACGCGCTGCAAAGAAGCGGGCTCGCGAGGCCAACATGCAGCACATCGACGAAGAGGGCTCTGGCGACGACGAATCCGACCACGGAACGGATCCGAAACGAGCACTTGGTGAGAAGGAGTGCCGACATCTAATTCGCGCATACGAGCGCTTTGGCGCCTTCGAAGAGAAACAAGATGAGATCGTCAAGGAGGCTCGCTTGATCGGCCGCGATATCAACGTCGTTAGAGACACCCTTCAAGAAGTCATCGATACTGCTATTCGACTGCAGAAAGAACACGCAGACCAACTGGCTGAAGCAGAGCGCACAACTGGCAAGGCTGTCACAAAGAAAGAGAAGAAAGCCGTGCTCTTTGACTTCCGCGGTGTCAAGCGTTTGAATGCTCAAACACTTACGGAGCGGCCAGAGGAGATGCGCATGATCCGCGACTGCGTAGAACAGACGTCGGACTGGCGCAACTTCCGCGTTCCTGAAGCTTCGAAGCCTGCATCATACACCTGCGAATGGGGTGCGAAGGAAGATGGCATGCTCTGCGTTGGTATTGCTCGACATGGCTATGGCGCATGGGTTCCGATTCGAGATGACGAGGAGCTTGGTCTCGCAGACAAGTTCTATCTGGAAGAGCATCGCGTAGGTGCCAAGGAGGCCCGTAACAAAGAAGGCGACGAGAGCAAGGTGGCCAAGTCGCCTGGTGCTGTTCATCTGGTCCGCCGCGCCAACTATCTGCTCAGTGTTCTCCAGCACAAGACGAGCAATGGCACGAACATTGCTGCTAAGAAGGCGTTGGAGAATCATCACCGCAACAATCGCAAGCATTTGGGCCAGTTTCATGGCCGCTTGGCTACACCTGGCAGCCCAGCTCCAGGAGGTCTTCGCAAGCAACATTCGAGCGATGGAAGGAGATATCACCAATCCGATATTCGCAATAGCGTGGACCGCCGCACGCCACATGGCTCTCCCAACGGACACCGGGACGACCGCCATCGTCCGCGTCATTCAGAGGAACGCCGACCGCAGCATCAGCGAAATGGAAGCTCGCACGCGAACGGCACGCCTTCACGACCACTGAGTGAGAGCGAACAGCGCTGCCGCAAGATTCTTGATCCTATCAGCGCCACGCTTGTCAAAGTCTCAGGTGCTAACAAGAAACGCATTCCGGACGATGATGCGCGCCTCAAGATGATCAAGCTCGGCATTGTTGGCATTGGCACCCACATCAATGCGTACATTCGGCAACACGATGACCGCTCGTTGGAGGACAAGCTTTGGGACTATGTCTCTGAGCACCACTGGCCACAGTCGAAAGCTGCTGACAAGCGAGTGCCTGGACACAAATTGCGCGACATGTACAAGAAGATTGCTGGCAAAGACAGTGCTGCCGGTGGTTCCAAGCCAAGTCCTGCAAACCCCAAGCCAACGGCATCATCTTCGACAAATGGTGAGGCGACCAAAATTGAAAGCGTCAAGGCTGAGCCCAAGTCGGAAGATAAGCCTCAATCGAAGCCGGCACCCAAGATCGGCACTGACACGGCGCCAAAGCAGCCTGAGCTGTCAACGCAATCGCATGAGATCAAGGAGAACTCTCTCTCCCCGAAAGCCAAGACGGAAGCTAGCGACTCAAAGGCAGAGCCCAAAGCGGATGCCGAGCCTCAAGCTGCGGTGTTTAAAGACGATGAGTAGTTTTTACACTTGCTTCCTCCTTGGTCTTGGTCATTCGCTGCTTAAAATGGCCTTCCCGAAATACACATCACTATTCATGACTACACTATGACTGGAGAACGAGCATCAGGAAAGGGCGTACAAAAGAAGATACAGAGATGCGCATGTTTCGCGCACATTTGAGGCATGATGAGCACTTAGCTGCTCTGTTGGTAAAAGCGACGGTGTTAATGGGCGGAAGTGTTCATGCTTTGGCATTACACAGACTACACGTCGGCGAAGCGTGTCTGTGAGGGCGTTATTGTTTTGTTGACCAATGTGGTGTCTCATAAGGACGAGAGGGAAATATGTGGAATGACCAGGACCAACATACGTGTACTTCTAGAGATAGCTAGGCATATCAATCAATATGCCAGAAGAGCCACAGAAAGCAGGCCGTGAAGGCCTTTGGAACGTCAATCCAGCAGACGCACAGACCACAATTTTCTCAGGGTAAGGCAGCTCAACTTCGAAGCTTGCAACTTCGAACTTTGCGCATGTGAGAGAACCTTTGCGTCGCCAATACTCCCTTCTCATAACACCTCCGCCATATGGGTCGCAATTGCACAATCCCACAGCATACCACCGCTCCACCATCGTGACATCGCGGAACAGCAGCCGCGCCATCCTCAGAAATGTCTCTAAACAGCTATCTGAACAGTAAGTCCTCACGTCGCACCTCACGCCCTTGAAACATCCTCCACCATAGCTAAACAGTGCCATCTACAGCATGATACCAGACATACAAAAAGAAGAAGAAGAAGAACATGCACTAACTCGAACGGCGCCTTTCTAGAAAAAGTCTGCCTCATCCTCGTCGACGGCCGCTGCATGGTCGGCAACCTCATCTCCTGCGACGCAGTGACGAATCTGGCGTTGGAGAATTGTGTGGAGAGGATTATTCGGGGACATGATGAGGAGGAAGATAGCGAGGAGGAGGAAAGAGGGCTTTTTATGGTGAGAGGGGATAATGTTGTGGTTTGTGGACTTGTGGATGAGGAGTTGGATGCCAAGATTGATTGGGGGAAAGTTAAGGGTAGGGAGATTGGGACGACGAAACATGTTTGAGGAAGAGGAGGAGTTGTAGAGAATGAATGCATGATGCTTGCGGAAAGAGAATCGAATCATGAGATGGGTGGGCCTTGAGTGTGGAGAATTGGTCTAGGGAGTCAACGTCAGATCGAGGGCTCGTGCGAAGGGGGATGCGCGCTGTCTGAGCACCAAGACGCCGAGCGGCAGCGTCGTGAATCCGAAAAGGGAATGTCGAAAGGGAGGCATAGATCGAACTACCTCGATACGCGTCAAGCACTCTTTGGGTTACATGCTAGTTCAAAAACTGCTGGAGATAGTGCTGAGACATCACATCAACTCAGCTTCAGGACTCAAAACTGTATTGCCCATCACTCGTCCAACGAACAGTCCGACCCAACGATACCAAAATACTCCTCCTCTCAGACGTCCCTCGCCAGTTCACTCTGAACGAGAGCTTCTCAGCAAGACTCGAAGCTGCAAGCGATAGTCATTCGAGGGTCTTGACTACTCAAGAACCGCGTAGAAGATGCTGAAGCGACATGCGTAGACCCCGTTGAAGTTTCATGGTGGTGCTCACGAGGTCCGCAGGGGTCATGCCTTCGAGTTGGTCCCGGTTCAGAATTAAAGGTACGAACCTCAGCATAACACTGGCAAAAGTCCTTCCTGCGCTGCTGCTGTGTACGTTGCTCACTTGGGCTCCTCCATTCGCCAAGCCGCTGGGGGTAGCTCCAGCTGCTTGTGCATTCCCATTGCTGACTTGAACACTTCTGCCAGCGCTATCTCCATTCGGCACCATATTCGTTCCGGGCGCATTAGGTGCTCCCTGAATGGCACTCCTATCGTTCATCCGGGGGTCTCTACTGTTCGTTCCTCTAGCGACTTGTCCCTGACTGTGCCAGAGTTTGGAAGCGAACATTAAAGACACACCTCGAAGGTGGAGGAAAGCATTCTGGAGTTGTCCCAAGTCCATTTGTCGAATATGAACGTCTGGCATCAGCGCCGCGGGACCCATCTGCCCCCTCACCATCTGTATATGTTCTGACTTCTTTGACGCCCAGAATTCCTGCACGCTCTTCGACAGTTCCGAAAGACAAGCTTGCAGGCGTGCGATCTCCAGGGACGGGTTATCCGTCTTTTCCCGACTAAGTGCTTCAAAGAGGTTTTCCGACGCCAATCCCAAGTACTGCTCCCCACTCCCTACGTCCGTACATGCCCTTATGATATCAGCTCGCGCCAGCAGGAGTCTGGGAGCGTGCTGATTATGGTTGATCATCATGTGCAGCTCGCGAACCATGTCGTAGTCTTGGAGAACAAGATTCCTTTGCATTGCATGGATATAGATTGCGCCTTGATCCGGATCGAGATGGGCGGACTTTGCACGTTCTGCGCGTGCGAAGAACGACAACCCACCCTGACGAGTAAGTTGGTTGGCTTCGTTTGCATCAATCGTGATACCTCGCGGCATGAGCAGATACCAGTTTGGCCTGAATGAAGAAACTGACTCGAGGTCGGTGCTCATATTTCTGTGATGCTGAAAAAGTGGACGATTGCTTCTTGATGATATTGGGGAACAGTGCTAGCGACGTGTTTGTGTCTGTGTTTATGAAGAGGATGAGATGGAAGAATGGAAATGAAGGCAGTGGACGACTGCTAATTCAGGGACGCTCTTGCACAGCTCTGCAGAATCGCTCTTCATTTTATACGCAGCGTTATTTCCTAATTCACCAAGTCCGACTGTGCAAGAGCGCGCAACCCCCTTTCGACCCAGTCATTACGTGACTTTGTGAAAAGCACTGCAGATCGGAATCGGAGTGAAGCGACATTATGGCCGTGAATGCAGTCATTTCAAGACGGTGGTAAATTGTGAACCCTCCTTTCTTCTTGCCACGAGCCCAGTGAATCTCTCCGCCATGGTATTGCCTACAGTCTAAACCCACGATGAAGCATAAAATTTTGCCTCGACCTGTTCTTCCAATACCCGTGGCAATTCTGTATCCTTCTCTATGCACGAGTCCGTTCTTGACGCCTTCTCGTAGCTCGGACGAAATTGGTGGGCGTATGGATCCACTCCTCGAAATATGAATGTCAGAGGATGAAACTCGTCTGGCTGCCTCTTGGGCCTTCTCTTAGGAAAAGAAGCACGCCGTGAAGAGTCATCGCGGATACTCTGACTTTCTGGTATGTCCGGATCTCGAAGTGCTTTCGCCCACTCTGGCATTGGCAACCTTTTATCCGAAAGTAGCACGTCCTCCTCAGCTTGATCCGCTTCCATCTGCTTACGACGTTCCTGGAACGTCCATTCAAAGGCATTGATTCGTGATTTGATGTCTTCCAGCAATAAGTCTAATTCGGTGTAGAGTGGCGGTCGAAAGTCGAGCTTGGAATCCTCACAAAGCCTCGCTTTCATGTCTCGGGAATGATTACTGCTTTCGGAAGCATCGCAAGTCGAGGAGGATGTGACCATATTGCTCGAGCCAAAGTAGAGAGACCGTCGCCCAGGATTTCTTGGTGGAATTGGTGGCGGCAAGACATGATAGTCCTCTCCCGTGACGATGCTCTCAGTGAGGTCTCGTTGAACACTACACGATCCACCGAGGACTCTGAATGTGTTTGTAGACACCATGGAGAGCTCCATGTCACTCCCAGCTCCATTACCTTCGGGGCCAGCATCCTGTTCGTCGGACTCTATGCGCGAGTGACAGCTGAAGCAGGGGCTGGAAGCGTTGCTTTCCCGACCTGATGTCCTGGTCCAGATGGATGCCGCGTCGTCTGCCATGATGAGCAATGCTGATTGTCGCCCATGGCCAGCAAGTCAAGAGACATTATTTATTGGACATGGCTCAATATGATGCTGCGTGGCCGTCCCAAGAACTGTGAGTTGGTGGTAAGCTCAGCAGACGACCAAGGGCGCGATAAAAGTAAGCTCAATTGTGGGCGTCGTCGGATTGGGGCTAGGAAACATTTCTCATTCCGACTTCCACTCGACCTCGTCCAAAGACCGAATGAATATCATTTGTTTACCGCACAGCTTGCAACCTTCTGGGCCCTGTCTCCAGGCGTGGAAGGTCTCGTTATGGCAGTGTATCAATTCCATGAGCTTATTGACAGCTTGGATCAGAAGTCCTTCTTCTTGGCGTAGAATGCTGACAAAGTCGGCCATCGACCAAAGTTTGTTGATCTTCCAGTCTGGGCATTGTGCACTCACGAAGTCGTCCATTTCGCATGTGCAGGCCAAAGGATGTAGTTGACGCGCGATCCTAGTAACTCTTACGTGCCCGGAGGACGTAATACTGAGGATGGTTTCGTCGGGCACGTGTTCCCAACCCGCACTTGCGTTGTAATACCAAGTCCAGTGTTTTAGGCATATCTTCCTTGCTGCTGATGTCTCATCATTCTTCTCCTCAATCCAACGCTGTAGAGCTTCGCCACCAGAATCGCCTCTTAAATCAAATTGAAATGTGTTCGCTCTGTAGAACGTTGGGAGCATGGCGGCCAGTTCCTTTTCGAGCCCAGGAAATATGCTGTGTAAAACAGGCAAGCCGGCCTTCAGGTAGCTCACTTCAATTTGGTCACTACCACCTAGTTCTTGTTCTGGCCCTTTGAACACAGGAGAAATCGGATCGTCTTCTGACGCTGAGTACTGGTAGATAAGTTTCCGCACCTCAAAGGGTAGATCGAGAAGAGTTGTACGTCTTGGTCCTGTATTGCTCGATCGTCTGGAATTGGTTCTACTGCTGGGACTCGAAGGTGTTCGGGGCTCGTTTCGAAGCAACTCATGTAAGTATAATTGATTTGGATGACACTCTGGAAGCTCTTCGATGGCTTTCTGTATCCACATTGTCGTTGCTAGGCAAGTGCGCAGCTCCGAGCCAGGGCTTTGAATGGCACGGATGTCATCTTTGGAGGCAAGAGCTCCTTGTCGAAGAGGATTCTGCTGCTTCGCTTGGTCTCGTTTGGTTGCGACGCTTGTTCTTGGAACATCCATCTGGGGCTGCAGTCTCTTCATTAGCATATCTTTGGTGCGCTTCATGTCAACTGTAATGCTCGTATAGCTGAGAGAGAAAAGAGAAGGGGAAATATTAAGCAGCTGAACTGCTGTGATACGATGGTGTCTCTGGACAGGCTTTCCGGGTCTCATGCATGTCTTGCGGATTCAGCTAGGGTAGCTTGATTCGATAGCGCCATGTAATAGAGCAGTCAATGCATCAGCTCGTTTCCAGACGAGGACGAAGCCAGACAAAAGTGTGTGTGACAAGGCCTTGTCGAAGACCCAAGGAAAAGGTGCCCATAAAGTATCTTGCATGCTGGAGGCGAGAGCGTGCATGGGTGACTTGTCATCTTCATCTACAACTCGGCCTCGTCGAAGCGCATGGAATCGACTCCATTCACCGGCTTTCCACGTGCTCGTAGTTCGGGATAACGAAGCTGTGAAAATGGCACATCGGTATATGGTAGAGAAACAAAAAACAATGGATGTTGTAGCTTGAAGGAAGTTTCGGCCCTGATGAACGAACGCCCCCGCCAAGCCCTTTCGACCTGCAATCACGAAACTGACACGACCTTTGCACCACCCGTCAATCGTCAGCTTCAACATCATCAATCTACACCCTTCTGCAATTCTCGGAGGAAGATGCCTGGCCGCAAGAGCAATGTGTCGACCACATTCAACGGTCCCGAGGAGGTAGTAGAGACCACTCCATCAGCACCCAACAAGCAGAGCAAGGAGAAGGAGGGCTTCAGTGTCGATGTGAGCACTTCTGTCGTGGCATCTTAATTCATGCTTACCAGTCGTAGGATCTCAGCTTGCCAAAATGTAGGCCTCTATGCAAGGCCTTGGCGAGAAAGTATCGCTGATCTGTTGCAGCAATGATTATAAGACTAGCCAAAGGTGTCTTGCCTGCCAACACTCAAATACACAAAGATGCGCTACTCTCCATGCACAAGAGCGCCACAGTGTTTGTGAGCTACATTGCTTCGAAGTGCGTACTTTCCTGGGAAGAAGACTGCCATAGATGGAGCACAATTAACCAGCAGACAGCTCCAACGACAACGCACAAGCTGGTGGCAAGAAGACAATATCGCCTCAAGATGTTATTGCTGCACTGAAAGATGCCGAGCTTGAAGGATTCTTGCCACGTCTGGAAGCCGAGCTTAAAAGTACACTCTTTGCTTTTCGGGAATAACTTTCGATACATTCGCTGACTGTAGCAGAGTACAACGAGACACAGTGCGACAAGCGCAACACATATCGGCGAAAAGTCAAGGAGGAGAAGGCGGCAGCAGCAGCGAAGGACGGCACCCATGCTGATGTCTCCATGTTATCCAAAGATGGTGAAGCAGCGAAAAGTGCGGAGGATGGAGCTGTCAACCGTGGAGGTGATGATGAGGATGCTGAGCGACCAGCCAAGAAGCTCAAGGGCGAAAATGGCAGCGCTGCTGCACCCGAGATGGCTGACGACGTGGATGACGAAGATGGGAACGATGAGCAGGAAGCCGAAGAAAATGACGACGATGCCGACGAAGACGGAGGAGAGGACGACGTTCCAGACGAGGAGTCGGACGATGAAAACCAGACTATGGAAGACGCACTCGAAGAGCAGCCTGATCGGAGCGAATTGCGAGATGAAGCTCTGGACGATTCAGACAGTAGCGACTAAGAAGTCACTGTCACTGGCGACTGATAGGCTGTTATTCCAATTGCATTCAGAAGCATCATCATCTCATGCCTGCGGGCTGTTTAGGGTTCTGGATGATACCACGTCAAATTTGAAAATGGATTTTCCGATGGCTGTCGTTGCTCAGAGCCCCGCGCCCGTACCTCGAATTTCGCACATTCCTCTGGAAAAGTCATCAAAATTCCTTATGGCCTGCGTGCGCCTGCCTTTCGGCGGATTATCGATGCTCTCAAAGCTGTCACAATCATAAACGATTCAAATTTCGAACTGACCAATCCGAGCACGCGAATCTGCTGCATCAGCTCGTAGGTGCATTCGACTAGCCGGCTACCTGCTCATCTGCTAACGATGATCAGTGCTGGCGCAATGGTAGCGCGCCAGACTTCTATTATGAAATCTGGAGGTGTATGTACACTTCCGCATCCGCGCTTCCTGGTCTTTACAAGATGCTAACTGCCATCGCAGTGTGGGTTCGAGGTTCGTTCCAGCATCAAAATCGCTCTGCATAGATGACAATTAACGTTATCTTTAGTCCCACGTAGAGTGTCAATGCGTTGGCGACTGTCTTCTCTTTTCTTTTTGTTGCACAAACGGGAATGTTATCTAGAATTTTGTCGTCTAGGGTCATCGGTAGCCTCGCATCTTTATTTTGTCTCTCGCTCGCAATCGGGTTTTATTCCTGCTAACAACGGTCCTAAAGTCTCTACGAAACGCTCAGGACCTCGTCTTGAATAGGAGCAGCTAAGCCCAACCATTCTTGTTCCACAGAATTGATCCGCATCATTGCATGCATTAGCGCGGAAGCAATAGCAGCTACATGGCGACCTTTGAGGAATATTCTATCCTCCTCGTCAGCTTTCTAGCTTCAACGCTCGTTCTTGCGGTGACTCCAGATCCATCATCGGGTCCTGGTCTCAACCTATTCAAACGACACTGCGACACGAATAGCGAGCGACGGTAGTAGAAAATTCACGAACTGTCATGCAAAATTACCTACCTATGCGGTGGAAGTTGCGGCTAAGTAGAAGAATGTCGTAGTTCGGAGGAAGAAGAAGGCAAGAACCGATGCAATAATATCGTAGGAATGATCGACGGAATTGGGTTTCTTGTCGAAAGAACGTTCGTCCTGCTAACTTCAGCAAGTCTCTTTGGAAAATTGTGGTCATTCGTTTCTGCAGATGAGAAAGTTCTTATGATTATTGTGGTCATTGGAACTTCACGTGTCAACCCCTCTTCTCCCATCGTAAAATGATGAAAATATGAGGAAAAAAAAGTAGGCAACTAATCAAGCTCACACGCTTCTTCATGGAGTCCGATGAGGCCATAATATTAGCTGCAGTGGAGCACATCCTCTGGAAAAGCTCGCTTTCAATGGATTTCACGCTGGCGGCAAGCACATCGTTGTAACGTTGATCTCGGTCCTGCATTGCTCGTTCTTCAACTAAAGTCTACCCAATATCAAAGCTAGGTGGAAGCAAGTTGTCTTCCCATGCAAATTCGAAAATATGCAAAAGGCCACGGTCAATCGAAAGCAATCTGGGTATCGTCACCGACCAATCATCCATACCGCTATGCTATTAATGCCACCCAAAGCAAGAACATCTTCATCCAGAAATTCCAATCTCCAACACACATCGAACCGAGGGAAAGCCGCCGGGACAAAACTAGATCCAATCCGTAACCAACGCGACACATGAGTTCGAAAAGCAGAAAGCCGAGACCGTTCGTAAAGAGAATGCAGCCGAAGATGAGTGCAGAAGCGACATGGGTCAATTCGGGCGCACATCATGCATGGAAAGGTGATGCAGGGGTCGTATGTGGTTGTTGCCAAGCAACAACCCGTTGATGGTGAAACAAAACGCCGACGCCGTTTCTCAAGGGGTATCGATGCTGGTGGCCCTACTGGAGCAAAGCGTTGATCTGTCCAAGTATTTACAAGAATTTGTGAAGGTGGTGTACGTGTGCGACGAAACCAGCTCATTGGTAAGCGCCGTAGTTCTGGGGCATGCTGCCAGGAGTCGACCATCCTTGCATGCCTGGCTGCGGCCCAGCTCCCGACTGTGGTCCCATGTTGTACTGCGGATTCGGCTGGTACATGCTCCTGTTCATGCCCGAGTATGCAGGATTGCTCATTTGGTTCATTTGATTCATCTGATATTGCTGCGGCATCTGTGGAGGTGGCATCGGAGAATGATGCTGTTGCTGTTGCTGACCATAACCAGATACATGAGATTGCGAGAGGGGTGAGGGTTGAGGTTGAGGAGGTGGCCACATCTGGCTGGGGTTGTATCCGCCATAGGAAGGCGTCTGTCGATGACCGCCCATGCCCATGGGAGACCCTTGCATCGCATTCGTTTGACGTTGCATTGCTGCTTGGACAGGAGATGCCATTGGGTTCTGCTGATTCTGATAGCTGGGGTAATTCTGCTGCAGCATCTGTGAACCAGAATGTGAAATTGATTCCTGCTGCCGATGCTGACCAATGCCTGCAACTGCTTGTGGACTTTGCAGAGCTTGAGGAGCAACTGTGCTACTTGTCGCCTGTTCGGTCGAGCTCTCTGTTGTGGGCTGCTCATGTGGCCTCTTCCAATAATTGTCCAGATAGCCGAATCGGTGATCCCTCTGAGCTGCCAGCTGCTTATTGTATTCTGCAGCGCCAGCCGCTTGGCTCATGATTTCTGCCGTACTACTGGACTGTGTGCGGTCAATGTATGGTGGTCCTGTGATTTCCTGCCTCGGTCTGATAACATTCGCTCCTGCAACGCTGGCTCTGAGGTCCTCACTGGGTAGATGAATCATAGGAAGCGGCGCGAGTGACACCGGTCCCATGCCCGGCGGGCCTCCGTCAATGCCTGGCGCATTGCTGTAGATGATCTCTCCCTGCGGAAGCGAAGTGAGAGCATGAGTGTGCGCAGCGGCCTCAGCAGCAGCCTGTTCCCTGGCCTTGGCTGCCCCTGGTCGCTTCTCTCCGGCCGGGTCTTCTTCAGTGAAGCCTTGCTTCCGGGCCTTGGCTTCCCAGTAGTCGTCCCTGACGCGTCTCCCGCCCTCGATCAAGCGAGCTCCGAATTGTCTAAACATGGACCTTGCCGTAACAATGGCAATTTGTCGCGACCGATAAGAATAAGGGAGTATTTCTTGGTGAATTAGGTTGTCTTTCTCCTGTTGGTTCGCAATAATCTTGAACAACGAACGGTTCTTGTTGAATAGAAGATATGAATCTCTGTATCCTAGCACCCGTGCGCACTCGGTCGCAAGCATGAAGAGCTTCTCGCCCCGGTTGGGGACCTGAAACGTCCGGCATTTGTATCTACGGCCATCGAGAGGGTATCCGTCCTTGGAGACCTTGGTTTCTCCGTCGACGTCAATTTCACGAGGTATATATTCGTCGCCTTCCGGCCCGAGTTGGTCGGTCGTATGGTCGCGTACGGTTGGTAAGGCCTTCACAACCGGTGGCTTCGTTGCTGAGCTTGGCGTCGAGCGCGCAGGCGACGCTTGTGTAGGCGAGCCTTGCGGTAAGGCGGATGTCTTGATGTGTGGGGTGTGCACAGGCATGGCTGCTGTGGCAAGCGACATGTTCGAGGAAAGCGCGGGACTTTCACCTGCCTTCAGTTTTCGAACTTTGTTGGTCTTGGCGTCATCTGATTGGACTTTGTCAGCGCCAATACTCCTGCTCGTTGATGCCCTGAAGCACAGAGCGGATGCCGCGGTCTGGCTGCGTTCCTGCTCGATGACAGATTGATGTTTGTTGTGGATATGAACGTACCACCTTCGCCCTCTTGACCAGTTGCGCCGTAGCTGTCCGGCGAACGACTTCGCTTGATGCCACGAGGGCTCGACGTGGAAAGCAGGTTGGGAGCAATCGTGCTGTCTACAAGAGGGGCAGATGGATCAGCATATGCAACAATGTTAAAGAGCCCAGCCGGACGCGGGTCTGCGCTGTCGTCGCTGTAAACAACGCGTCACACCACAGTCCGGTGAGGCCAGTGCTTACCGGGCGCATTCAAGGCTGCTGGATTGATCGTGCCCGAGTCTTCCATGTCAATACCGTGGTGTAATGTAGGTAACGCTGAGATGCTCCGATGCGACACGGCCAGCATCACATCCCGCTACCTGGCATGAGTGCGCGGAGCGTCGGGAACAGGCGTCGCACAAGGTCGTGGTCTTAATCACTGCCGTCTCAAACGACACGACGGTGGCGGTGAGCCCCTGGAGATACTCGGAGTTGCGCGCTGCTGGCGCATGGACAGGAGCAGCGACGGCGGTTCTCGCGAGCGCAATGTCGAAGAGTGGAGATGCTAGAGAGCAAAGCTCGCGACCAGGGCCGAAGCGCTGCAGCTGCACGATCCGAAAGTTTGGAGTTTCGCGAGACGCAGATAAGCTCGCGGTTGACGCTGGAGAAACCCTGACAACTGGGGCGAGGACGAGGGCGAGGGCGAGGGAGGGTGGAGTGTGAAGAGCGTCACTCATGCAAGGTCGTCGAACCTCGAAAGTGAGGGTCGATGCAGGTGGCACCGAGCGCTGCAAAACCTCTCGCACAGACAGCGGGTTGGAGCGTCTGAGCGGGTGAATGACGCACAAGCCGCTAACCGCTAACGTGGGCTGGTGGGCTGGGCTAGGCTGCGTTTCTCAGGTCAGCTTCTTATCCTCCTTCATCCCGCCGTCACCGGTGACCGTAATATCCCGGATCCATTGGAAGCATTCGTATCGCTGCTGCGAATAGCAATATATGACATCCGGAGCGGCCTTGCGTTCCTCCACGGCTCGCGAACTCCAGGCTATGGCGCGCGGTGAAGCATCCATCGAGCAGTATGCATTGGGTTAATGCGACGCTTCCTCCCTGTGTCTGGGGTTACACGTGCCGCCCAGAACGCTGGCGGAGGACGCAAGGGATTTTGCGCTGGGCCAGCGCAGGCGGGCGTCCGAGAAGAGAGGCCCAAAAACCAGGCCAGCAATGAAGGATAGATTGCGTGAGCGAGCCCGGTGTGCTGGGCGCTGCTCGGCGCCCGCGACGGCGACGGCGACGGCGACGATGGATTTGATGGGAACAAATTGTACTCACTCGTGAAAGTTGCGCCAAGATGCGGTAGCTAAAGTAGGGTGCGCAGGCGGTCTGTCTCGAAGAGAGTAGTGGCAGCCCAATCCTTATACTGGATGTTGTTGATTCGCCGTCGGAAGGGCAGCTTGCCACGGCGACGGTAGCGACAGTACCGTGTCGTTGCGGATGAGGCTCGCCGTGAAAGCCGAGCGCTGGATGGAATCGGCCTCTCGACTTCAGACCGCGCCTGAACCTGAAGGTCCTGAAGGTCAACGGGAGATCGCCTCGAGGCTGAGGGCTCGCGTTGCTGGAGCAAGGCTTTCTTTTCGTGGGCAAGCAGCAAGCAGAGCGGAAAGTAATGCACGCCTGCAGCAATACAATTTGCGCAGCCTATCGAAGACGTGCAGTGGAGAGGTGCTGGTGGCACTATAAGCCACACGTTCAAAGGTCAGTCTGCCCATCGAGCATCGAACCGTCCCGCTCGGACGCGTGCGCATTATTTCTCACATACAATCTCACTAATGTGCGCCATCGAGCCGCTTCAGGGCTCGCTGCGGCGCCATCGCCTATTCTACTCACCCAGTAGTAGTGCCGACTGTATGCTCGCGACAAGCGAAGCATCACTTGCCTCTCAGCGATACTGTAATGCATCTGCTCTTTCCACCGCGCATAACGTCGCAGCTAGAGCTTCGCCACCTATGGGCACTATCGAAAAGCATCATGCAAGGATGCACATGGCCAATGATCACGAAGGCGCACAAAATGAGGGGCGAGCCGATTTCCAGCCTTGGAGCTCTTATTACCTGACAACTGCGAATCTCATCCCGCGCGGTGCAGTCTGCTACAGTACCTCGAACATGTCGCGAACCTGATTCCAGCATAAAGCCGACCGAAACGAGTCATTGCGAAGCTACCTTGCGCATGATTTGCTTGCTTGAAGTGACGTCTTTTCGGACAGCTGCAAACTGGAAATGCAGATAGCCGCTGTTCTGCCTGGAGGATCGCCTGTACATGATGATATCCCACGCCTTGATCAGTGAGAGCTGCAGCCAGCTGCAAGCCAGAAACTCTTGCTTCCTTCCTCGGCATGAAGCTACTTTCTGCTGTCCGTCGTTGCACGCGCCGCTCCGCAATGTACTTGCCACATGTATCATTTCTCAAAGTAGTCTATCGAGCGGTGGAGTGCACGATCGAGCGCATGTGGTCGGGCGTTGATCTGGAGAGTCTGGTAACTCGAATCCTTCGCCTCTTCCCTGGCATGCACCATATGTGAACCAGGATAGGATATAAAAATCCCGACACGTTCAGCTCAATCATTGCATCATTGGTCTCGGTCAACAGAGCACATGGCCTGTGGCATATCGATGTTTCGGGTGGGTACTGTGATGCAGCTGTCCGCCATGCAGGCAGATGGAGATGTAGTGTCGACCATTCACGATAGCTTTATGCAGTGGAGCCATGCTTGATCATCATCATAGGTGCAGCTGCACAATGGCTGGCGGGCTGTCTGACGGACCGTAGCGCAGCAACGTTGCCGATGGATAGCAACTATGCATACATGGCTGACCAAAGTCTATGAGCACAATAGACCGCATGAAACGGGAAATCGAGACGTAGCATGATGCTTGATCACACGACTTCCACGGCCCTTCGGCTTCCATACCGACAGACACACCATGAACGGCTGCCTCACCGAGCGCGAAGCTTGCGCAAGGCCTTTCGCGGCTTCCCGTTGTCTCAGATGAGTTTACGAGGCTGAGAAGCTGACGCCTCCAGACCGTCCACGCAATGTTCTCTTCGAATGGGCAGAAAGCATTTTCTGAAGAATCATTGGCCCAGCAGGTCGATCCATATGTATGCTTTCTTTGGCTCGACTCCACTTCTGAGCTTTGGGCTTGCAGATTCGCCTTTCTCTGGGAGAAGCTGACCTTGAAAGCGGATGCATGGTCACATGAAAGCGCGCAGGATAAAGTGCATCGTAACTTTGGTAGCCTGCAAATCATGCCATGCGTCTGAAGGCCTTCACCGCCGTGTCGCGCCAAATCAAAGACGGTCGCGCCGAAGCGCCTGCCTCTCAGTGTTTCGCACCTTGGCTTTGTGGTACCGATTTCATCCGTGTTCTGGTATATCCTCATGTGGGCCAGACAGGCTTGTGTGGAAGATCATGTCGTGAACGCGAAGGCGGCTGCTCTGCTAAGACCGAACACGCCGAGATTGCCGAGAATGAGCAGCGCGACGCACTGTCAGCATTGAAAGTAGACAAGACGAGCAGCCCTGGCTGACGCAGACCGAGTGGGAGAGCAGGCTCCGCGTTGCAATGCTTCCTGGGCTCTAGGGCTGCACGGCGCAATTTTCAAGTTGTGTTCTGGCCGTTTGTGGCCATTATCTCCTGCACTTGTTAGCACAACTTCGGCGGTATTCCTCGATCTTGCGAAATATCATTAATTCCAAACCACAGCATGTGCAAATACCATGTTTTCGGAGTAGATTACCTCAAGAAAGTACCCTTCCTTCACAGGCAGCATGTGCTAGCCCTCATTGCAACTAGCTGACGATCTTGCCACTTGCTCGTCACGCGCCAGAATCGACATATGATTTACTTCTTAGTTGCTGTCGACCAATCGATGCGTCTCGCCATCGGGGAAAGTCGTGGGGTCGAAAGTACCCAGCTGCAGAGTCACGAATTCTAATTTGACCACTGGCAACGAAGAGATTGGCGACGGCATCGATGCCGTCCATGACGAAGATTTCGATCGTGTAGCTGTGTTGAGAGCAAATCTCGACCTTGAACTCTTGGCGCCACTTGCAGGTCGATGTCCGGATGCGTGGCTTGGCTGTGCTTGATCCAGCTGAGCAGGCTCTCTGTCTTTGTAGAAATCCAGGATAAGGTGTAAGCGAGGGTTTGAGGAGGATAGAGGTCCTAGCGAGGTGAGTGGCAGCACGTCCAAGTGTCCTGCTCGGACGACTGCGGCAAAGCCATGGCGTTCAGAAGATTCTCCTCGCTAAGTAGCCGAAGTAGCAAGATATTTTCTATTTTCCTTTGGAAGGACGACCACATAGTCATTGTTCAAAAGTCGTCCCTGATGAAGGCATGGTGTGAGATCAGGGGGCATGAGGGAGACGGATCAATGGTTTATATGTGCAGCGACAAATTTGAGTTCAATGAAGGGGGAAATGGTGTGTGACGTGTCAACCGCTGCGACTTCAGCTCGTCAATCCCCAAAGAGTGCCCGCTGGACAATAGCCGCTGCTGTGCCTTGTGCCTGTGCCAGCTCAGCTTCCGGTTCGTTGTGCTTTTCCTGATAAGGGCCATATGATGTCTGTCTATGGACTAGAACTACCGGCAGTTGCTAGGCTCGGAGCATAGTCGCAGAGCACAGCGCGCTGTGACCGCCAGCACATTCCTGGGCTGGCTGATTGGTGTCTGAATGTGTGATCAAGATCTGTCTAACAGAACAGGTGATGTTGTTGTCTGGGAAGGGGAGCAGACGAAGGGGAGCAGAAAGTTTGGCTCGCTCCGTGTCGTGGGCGGAAAGAGTTCCGCACTCCATCCAAAATTTCTCGAATTCACCACCGACCGCGCACGAACATCAAGCCAAGCTGTTACGGCTCGATGCAAGCATGTCTCTACAAGAGAGGCTGGACAAAATTCGCTCGTCGCCTAAGCTTCAGAACCAACAGCAAGCGTGTTTAGTTCTGAAAGCTGTCGAAGAGACTCTCCAAGCGCAAAACACCGATCCGACACCGACCGCATACTTCGCCGCGCTGCTATCGCTGCTAGGACAGTACATTTCCAACGAGAAGGGAATTGTGAACAAGGAATTCGCAACATCTGTAGTCTACTTGCTAGACCTCGTTGCCAGCCATGTCCCAGCGCCACTCCTGCGATCGAAGTTCCCGCAAATCCTGAACAGTCTTGCGCCGGCGTTGACGCACCGAGACGCAGAGGCGCCGCTGTTAAGAGCAAGTGCCGGCTGTTTGGAGTCATTGCTGATCGCGCAAGATGCTCAAGCATGGGCTTTGCCTCAGTCTCCTACCAGCCCGAGAGGCGCTGTGGGCGGCCTCTTGGCCTTGGCCGTGGACCACCGACCGAAAGTCCGCAAGAGGGCGCAAGATGCACTGAGCAATGTGTTGAAGCAACCTCCACCGAGCCCATCGCTTGATCATCCAGCTTCAGACATGTGCGCTGAGACTGCTTTGCGACATCTACAGAGCGCCGCGGAAGAGGCCAGCGGCAAGAAGAAAAAGCAGCGACACAGAGACGAGAGTCAGCATGATCCGAACCTTATGCACGCTTTGCAGTTGGTGAAAACTGTAGCATCTGCCCAGAATGGCTGGCCGAGCAGAAAAATTGATTCCTTGTGTGAGCTTTTGCTCAACATCTCGAAGGGCAGCAATGAGTTCCTGACCATGGCTGCCTTTGACATTTTTGAGATCATCTTTGCCGGACTAGCTGACGAAGTGTCTTCGTCAAAACTGCCAAGGCTACTGGAGATTATCACTGAACTACAGCCTTCTCACAACGACACCCAGCTCCTGCCTCCCTGGATTGCTGTGCTAAGTAGAGGCTACGATGTTTCCTCGCAGATTGAGCCAGAGGAGACGTTCCAGAAGCTGCCAGATCTTTTCGACAAGGTTTCTGCCTTCCTCGCATCCTCCTCGCACAACATTCGTGTGTCGTCTTCAGAATGTCTAATTTCGCTCCTTCATACTTGCATACCAGATTCTGTACTTCTGGATGGCTCGATCATGGATGATCGTATTCTGGAGAAAATCGGGAAGTCTTTGCGCGAGCTCTTGAACGTCAAGTACCAGACTGCGTGGATGGAGGTATTCAATGTCTTGTCTGCAGCCTTCGATGCGCTCAAATGGAGATCCTCGCCGCTTCTTGACAGCGTGATCAAAAACGTCGGAGAGCTACGCAGCAACGACTCGTTTGCTGGCAAGAAGGAAGCAGATGCTGTTCTTGGGGCAGCGATCAAGGCGGCAGGACCCAAGAATATACTAGCAGTTCTGCCACTCAATCTTGATGGGAAATCATTAGGGCCAGGCCGTGCCTGGCTCCTTCCCATCATGCGTGACTCTATCAGCAACACAGAGCTAGGACATTTTCGCTCAGAACTTGTCCCCCTCAGCGAAACCATGTTCCAACGCGTGCTCAACCACGGCAATGCTGAGAAAACCATGGAAGTCAAGATTTTTGAGACAGTGGTCGGCCAAATTTGGTCCTGTCTACCTGGATATTGCCAGCTGCCACTCGATTTGAAAGATTCTTTCGACCAAACTTTTGCCGAGCTTCTCAGCAATCTCCTCTACCAGCAGCCACAGCTTAGGACCGACATCTGCAAGGCCTTGCAGAATTTGGTCGACACCAACAAGGCAATCGCGGAGCTTGAAGACGAGCACGAGGATCTGATACAGCAAGGACGAGTTACAAAAGCTGATGCTCAGCAAAATCTGAGCTATCTTGGCGGCCTCGCTGGCCCACTTCTCGCCGTACTCTTCAACGTCTATAGCCAGACGCTGCCTCAGAATCGTGGCAACCTCCTGCAATGCATAAATGCCTATCTCAGCATCACTCCGGAGCAGGAGCTTCTCGAGACATTCCAGCGTGTCGCAGCTCTGCTGGAGAGCTCTCTGGCAGAAACTGGCTCTCAGACACAGGCCGATAAGCAGAAGACAGCAAGCAAGGATGGCAAAGATAAAATGCCGCCGACTTCACATACGCTGATGGACCTGGTCATCACAATGTCTACTTATCTCCCGCGGGAGAGTTTTGCTGGTCTTTTCAATATGGCGGCTAATGTGGTAAACAAACAAGACGACCCTCAATTGCAGAAGAAAGCATACAAGCTCATTCCGCGCCTTTCTGAGTCGGAAAGTGGCCGCGCAGCTCTTGCTGAGCGTAGTGCAGATCTTCAGCGATTGCTAATCGATGCAGCATCGAAGACATCTGCACCGGCACGCAGAGACCGACTGGCATCGATTGCAGAGATCATCCCGGGTATGCCGAAGTCTGACTTGTCCTTCATCTTCTCCATTCTCTCCGAAGTCGTCATCAGCTGCAAGGAAGTGAACGAGAAGGCTCGCACAGCGGCGTTCGATCTCCTGGTGCTCATGGCAGACAAAATGGCTGAAGGTGGCACAATCATACAGTCAAAGGTTCCGCACATGCCGGCAGATGCCCCTTCAGCAGACGCGAGTCTCGAAGAATTCTTCACGATGGTCTCGGCAGGTCTCGCTGCTACATCGCCGCACATGATTTCAGCAGCCATTACCGCTTTGACACGACTCTTGTACGAGTTTCACGGACGCTTGTCTGAGCAGACAGTCTCTCAGCTCGTCCAAACGATGGATGCCTTCCTCGAATCCAAGAATCGCGAGATTGTGCGTTCTGCGCTCGGTTTTGTGAAGGTCTGCATTATTTCTCTGCCTAGCTCACTAGTACTTCCAAGGCTGGAAACACTCGTCCCAAATCTTATTACATGGAGTCACGAGCACAAGCAGCACTTCAAAGCAAAGGTCAAGCATATCTTCGAACGGATGATCAGGCGATTTGGTGTCGAAATTGTGCAGCGATACACACCCGAGGCTGATCAGAAGCTGATCACGAACATTCGCAAAACACGAGAGAGGCGCAAGAAGAGGCGTGACGCGGAAGATGGCGAAGACGAAGCACCTTCCCAACAACGTCAAGGCAAATTCGAAAGCGAGTACGACGAAGCTGTCTATGGCTCAGCATCAGAGACAGATTCCGATATCTCAGACGACGAAGTGCTTGGCCGCTCGGTTGCAAGAGGTCAAAAAGCGAAACAAAGCGGACAGCAGTACATTGTGGAAGATGACGAAGAGCCTCTTGATTTGCTTGATCGCAAGGCCCTCGCTCACGTATCGTCCACCAAACCTTCGAGGAGGCGTGAGCTGCCGAATGGCGCCACCAAGAAGAAAGCCAAGACTGACCTTGACGGCAAGCTGGTGTTTGACGAGGGTTCAGATGCTGAAGTGCTTGACTTTGACGAGTCCGGGATGGTCGATGGCCAGGAGCCGGGTGACGGAACACTTGAGGGCGGTATCAATGCGTACGTTGAGGCCATCAAAAGCAAGAATGCGCCCCAGCGAGGACAACGTGGCAAGCTGAAGTTCAAGAATGTGCGTGGCGATGATGAAATGGATATCGATGAGGACGATGCTATTGCTGCGAAGAAGAAGCTTGATTCCAGGGGTCCTGGTAAGCACACACCAAAGAGGAGGGGACTTGGCGGGGAGAAGACGAAGGGTGGTTTTGCAGGGGATGGTAAAATTCACAAATCGCCTGGTCGTGCTTTCAAGCACGGACTACAAAGTCGGCGAGGAAAAGGAAAGAGATAGATTTCGAAGATGAGCCAGCGTTGGACTTGTTTGATGATCTCACAGCTAGCTTAAGCTTCACGGATCGCATTCGCATGTTCATGATGCAAAATGATACCCCATTGCTCGTGTATAACTCATTTCGACCTCTCTAGCTTTTGATGTCCACGCATTTAGTCCTCATCCTCCTCGCCCTCGTCACCAACAACGTTGAAGAACTTCAAGCTGTACTCGCCCTTGGAGGTGCTCACCACACGGAGCCAGTCGCGGAGCTGCTGCTTCTTGAGGAACTTCTTGGTCAGATACTTGAGGTAGCGACCGGAGAACTCCTGGTGGGCGACGACCTCGATGCGTCCATCTCCGAGGTTGGAAACGGTAATGGTGTCGCCGAGGTTGCCGGTGCGGCCCTCGACCTTGATGCGCTGCTGAAGAAAGGTCGCGAATGCGGATGGGTCGAAGATGCGGTCTTGGGTGGGCTGGGTTGCGTTGATGATGTACTGCAAGACATATGGTCAGTACACACCACAAGAGCAATGGATCTGTGATTGTAAATACCTTGTTGGTCACCTTCTGGCCCTTCTTCGCGCCACCGGCGGTTGCTCTCTTCTGTTCAAACACTTTTCTCAGCCTACTGCTCTATGCCGAACTGCCATTCAAGGCGTCGGCGGGCAGCAAAGCGGTATACGTACGGTTGCAGGCATTCTGACTGTTGTTGGTTGATGCGACGCAAAGAAATGGCTATCCTACGTCTGGTGCGACTTGTGGTGTTGTCTGGTCGTGAGGTCGTAGCGAATTTCGAATGTCGCTCCCGAAAATCCGAAAATGCTCGCCAAGAGTTTGTGGCTGCTTACCTAATAGCGGAATTCTGTGTGGCCAGTCTCTCTCCCACTTGGAAATGTCATGCTCATGCTGCATGCAGAAAAGTTGCCATGGAATATCTCATTCGCTTCATCCAAACCCATGAGACTTTCAGACGGGCGGAGATCAATGCTCTTGCCGAGTTGAACGGCCTCAACATTGAATGGCTGATCTACTCTGACAATGTAGGTAATATGCAATAAGGTCAGGCGAAGAGCGAGGAGACATCGCACAGTCCGTAAGTATGATCCAGTCGGCTTATACCACTGGCAGGCCAAGGTTTGTACTATGTATGCCCCCCTTTTGACTTGCTCTTCGCCTGGCTCCATAGTCTTACTGCCAAGCTAACAGGTCTTAGTCGCCTTTCGCTATCATTCGCTTTGCGGGACAAGTAGATCATATAGAGGCCTGTAAAAGCTTGGTCTCTCGCTCAGTCTCGACGTTCGGCATACATGAGCTTTGGGGAACGGGCAAGACCTATGATGAGTTACATGCAGACATTTGCCATCGCACAGAGACCCTCTGGGAGCAATATCGAGACCCTTCATTCCGGTTCGAGGTCGATTGCTGCCATGGAAGTCGTTCATCTAGCGAGCAGCGGAAGATCATGGAGTCCTTCCACTACATGGGCATGGAGGGGCCAATTGTGATGAACAAGCCTGATCATCACTTCACTATATTCGAGGACTACGATCTACACACAAGAATACCCAGGCAACTTTACTTTGGCAGACTAATGGCTGAGAGCGGTCGTAAAGCAATCGCCAAATACAGTCTGAAGAAGCGCAAGTACATCCACACCACATCTATGGACGCGGAGCTGTCGCTTATCACCGCAAATTTGGCATTGGCCGCGCCTGGACGACTCGCTTACGATCCTTTCATGGGAACTGGTTCCTTTCCTCTGGCATGTGCTCACTTTGGTTCGACAGTATTTGGCTCAGATATGGATGGCCGCAGTATACGGGGTAAAAAGGACCGCAGTGTGCAGGCCAATTTCGTGCAATATGGCACGACCGGCTTTTATCTGGATGGCTTTGCTGCGGATCTCACAAATACACCACTACGCGCCTATCGGTACCTGGATTCGATCGTATGCGATCCGCCTTACGGTGTCAGAGAAGGGCTTAGAGTACTGGGAAGCAACAAAGCATCACTCCGAGCCGAAGTCTTGCTAAAAGACGGCACTCCTGCGCATCTAAAGAGTGATTACATTCCGCCGAAGAAGCCTTACAGCTTCCTCCGCATGATCGATGACATTCTAGACTTCAGTGCGACCACTTTGGTCGACAACGGCCGACTCTGCATGTGGATGCCCGTCGCCGGAGCCGTCGAGGATACCGTCGATCCAGATGCCGCTGCAGTTGCAATATCTGACGAAACACCTGGCACCGAGAAAGAATATGCAATTCCAGAACATCCGTGCCTCGCTTTGGTGAGCCACTGCAGGCAAGATTTTAACAAATGTGAGATCACGTCTGCTTCCTGGTCTGATATGATGCTAATTCATTCAGGGTCGAGAAGGCTGTTGTCGTACCGGAGACGGAAGGACAGTGAGATCAATGGGGATTCGCTCTCTGCATATCGGCTACATCGTTCGCAGCTGCAAGAAGATCATCTGAGCAACACGGGATCAGCCGACGACTTGAACGATTTTCGTAGAAAGGTGAGGGCCCTTCTCCAACTGCAGGGAATCAAGCGCTCGCTAACATGGTCATCAGTACTTTCAAGGCTTCAAAGACTGCTGAAAGAAATCTTCTCTTGAGCCGGACTCTCGCGAAGCACACTCAATGGTCGTGCAACAATACCGAAATTCAGTGTCTCGAAGGGAAAGCTTTTGACCTGGAAACCCTCTACACTGGAAAAGATGCTCGCAACTCCTCAGATCACGAGCACGTTATGCGTATATTATGCCGGATGCCGAGACGGCCACTGATACAATACTTTCGAGCGTCATGGATGCTAGGATGCAGGCCTTGGCAGCGAACAACCACGACTTTCTCCATATGATCGCAACACCGAACCAGCCTTGCATCAGTAAGAGCCCACTCTTGTAACAAGCTGGCAGTTCATGAGACTAGAACCACATGATGATAAAATTCCAATCCGACCAACTACTCCACAAGAGATCTACACGACTGCATCCCGGCTTCTCGCTTGACTTCATACCCTTGTTTCAACATATGACCTACTTTTTCCGTGCTATCCCAGTTCATACCAGATCTCTGGTATTCCCCTGACCACGCTCTCATCATCAGGCCCACGTTTTCCCCGGAGATCATAAGGCAATTGCTCGGAATCCTTGGCCCATGGTGTTCATCATCACGACCATGCGCTGTCTACTAGTCCGCCTTGCACTATACCAACGACTGGACTCTTTTCCTGTTTCCGGCAAGTCTATGCTGAAGAAAGCCATGACCACAGCCTGGTGGATGTCGGATGTCAAGTTTGAAGTCCGTCGTTGCCTTCGGAATTTCTGCCGCTTTGTCCACAACGAGACTTTTCGCGTTTCATCAATGATTTCGCTGACGCGATATGGTACTTAGCGCAGTTGCCGCGATAGATACCCAGGGCGTAGATTGTCATCATGGTCGTCATCACCGCGCGAAACGAAACGAAACTTCTCGTGTGTGCGTCAAGTGGGTCTTCAGACGTGGCCACGCGGTCGCGGTCGGTGTGTTGATATCACTGCCTCCGCAATGAATGAATGAATGACATCTTCTCGGAGGGTGCTGTAAAGGGTCTGATCGAAGAATAATGAGTCAAGGACTTGTTATTATGTTGAGGAGCACTGTTTCCTCCCGAGGGACTGGAACTCAGTCCAAGGACTAAGAGCGTTGAGGGTGCGAGTTGCGAACAGGTGGTCTCTGCGGCATGATCTAGGATGTTGGTGGACTGTTGAATTACCAAATTGATGGCGAGATTCAGAAGGGAAAAGCAGAGAGGTGATGAATCCAGAAGGAATGAGAATTTTTGATCGAAGCGAAAATGCTACAGGTACTCCCACTATGTACTCGTCGATTACATACTCGTTACAATGCGATTCCAAGCGTTGTCGCCTTCGACCCAGCAAGAAGGCTATTACCAATTACCATATTATCGATCTTACGCTTCTACACGTTGCTCATGTCGTCCGTAAGCAGTGCTGATCGATGCTCACTCAATGAAACTGCCAGTTGTTGTTGCAGGGTATCTCAGTTCCAAAAAAGCAATGCCGTACAGTGTCCAATTTGTGGTTGCCCAAACTTTTCTATCCATCCAGAAACGCCCGAAATCTGTCCCGCAGTAAAGTCGTCAAAGCATTGCAGAAATAATCAAGGTAGGTAATGCCAAGCCGATCCGGAAGATGCCTTTCGTTCTTCTCGACGGCGGATTCGTCGTTGCTTGTCTTCTTCAAGTAAATATCCGAGCATGAATCCGCGTTGCATCGCGGCATTCGTGCTTTCCAGCTCTCGATGTCGGCGATCAAGTCGCCTGTGCTGACGCTCAAGTCTTCGAAGGTGTTCCTAAGATCGCGAGTGCTTTCGCGAGTGACCTCCATGGCTGCTACGCTCTGAGCGACCAGATGAAGTCCGCTCATATCTCGGCCTCTCATAGTAAGGAGAAGTCGGCGGCGGCACGACTGTTCCCATCTCGGCTACGGTGGTCAAGATGTCCCTACTAGATCCAGATCGTCTGTAGCTAGGCCGAGATCGCTCATAGGTCGGCGTGGTCGGTGGAGTCAAGTAGCCACGCTCATATGCTTGGATGTAAAGTCTCCGGGAAGTGTCCTTCGCAGATTCATTGATGGCGATTGGTGGCGCGTCCTTAACGTATGATTTGGGCCGCTCCGGAACATTGCTTCGCCGGTGCCTAGGAGGCGGAGACTCGTCAAAGAAGCGAACACTCTTGTTTGGAGACGGGAGAGGAGAGCGGCCTCGACGCGAAGATTTGGACCTGTGGTGTGTAGAGCGTGAACGAGAAGATCGAGAAGACTCGTCCATGCTCAAGCGGCTAATGTCTGGCAGCTGCTCTGAGCGGTTCCTCCTGTGGGGTGGACGATGCCTTTCTGGAGACTGGGGCAGGGTGGTCGGTGCTCCTGCGATCACGTTTGGATAGATCATCGAACACCTCATCATGTCGGCGGTGTTGTTATCAGACTTCTGTTGTGCCGGTCTGGAAAGTTGTGGCTTGTGTAGGTTGGATGTGCGCGAGTCGGAGGTGGAGGGAGCGCAATCATTTATACTGGTGTGTAGGGTCTTTCTAACTGCCGACATCAGTGGCGGGATGATGGACGTTGGGGCAACTTTCGTGGGAGCCGAGTAGGGAACAGAGGTTGGTAGGGCGATGATGAGAATGCGCCTAGGATATGCTGAGGTGGAGTGCTAGGTTGATCCGAGAAGTTGTTTCTGTTTTAAGAGTCAGGCTTAATTCTATGGGCAGCAAAAAAGCTTAAACCACGATTGACTTCGACACGCATCAAAACTTGGCCCTCATGGAAAGAGCGGCTCTTCATGATTGGAGCATCTACTGCAGGAAAGTCAAGCGGAGGTCATTGCGTGGAAGCAGCGTTGCGTTTTGCGTGGAAATGGCTTGAGCACCTGTCACTGTCACTGTCCCCGTCACGGGTGTCGTGGCGGCTGATGAGACTTGCTACGCCCGTGCCTTTCGTGATGTTTCGTGTCTCTTATTATGCCTTCATTCGTGTTCGACGCGCGGTCCGCAATCCGCATACGGAAGGTCTTTCCCAGTCTGCCTCCGCCTCTTCCACTGGCCCTACTCAATGCTTCTTAGCCAAGCCTGCCCTTTTGCTGCTTTCCCATGCCGAACGCCTCGCCTCGCTCGAGCAGTGTCATGTTATGCAAAGTCTTCTTCCTACTCTTCCATGGTCTTCACAACTTCCCATCCACCCTTGAGCTTCTCCTTCCACAAGCTGACTCGGTTATCTCCACAAGACACGGCCAGCACATTGCCTGCCATGCTCCAGCTAGCACGCCATACCACAACATCCAGGTTCAGCTCTTCACTCTTCCAAGCGCTAGCATCCGCAATGTCGGCACCCGCGGGCAAAGTCCATATGCGCACCGTATGATCCTGTGACGCGCTCGCAATATATATTTTCGAAAGCGGGGTCGGAGACCAAGCGACATCTCTGACCCAATCCGCATGCCCTGTCAGGGTCGTGATGTTATCGTAAGTCTGAGTGTTCGCGTTGTATTGCCAAATCTTGACTAGATTGTCTGAACCACCCGTGACAAATCTGCGCTGAGGTCCGGCGGTATGTGGCCCATTTTGTGCGCTGGTCAATTGACCTGGCAAGATGGCAGGACTCCACGAGACCGAGTTCACGCCCAGACCATGAGCCTGGAAGATGGCATGGCTGAAGTTATTGTTCTCAAAGGTCAGAACGCTGACGTTTCCGTCGCTACTTGCCGCCGCGAGGTGACATCCCGTCTCTGGTGGTGACCAAGCTACGAGGTTGACTGATGCGGTGTGGTGTGTGAACTCATATATGCGCTGCCATTGATTGTTTTGTTCCCGCCAGATCAAGATGCGGCCATCGTAAGAACACGAGGCGAGGATAGTGCCATACTTGGGATGTGCCCACGCAACACCCCATACTGCGCCCTCGTGTCCTTTTAGCGTTTCTGTTAATCTGTGCTGCTCGCCTTCTATTTCGAAGATCTTGATGGTCTTGTCGGACGAGCAGGTCGCAAGTCGTCGCCCGTAGTAGTCGAGGACCGCATCGTGCTATTTGAGTGCTTGTCAGCCGATTCCGATGGAGCTTGGGCGGTACCTGGAATGCATACAATCATATCGTCATGACCGGAGTTGGAGATGACGGTCGTCTATATAGGAGTCTGTTAGCTATCCGTGTCTGCTCTAACAATGATGCAATGCTTCATTTACCATTGTGGAGAGATGTCGTCCGCGATCGTAGCAGACACTGGGTAGACGAGGCTATCGTTGGCCGAGTGCAGGGTGTATGGAAGGTGTATGTGACAGCTTTAATCAAATGGCCAGGAAATAGGTTAGGGAAACACTTTGACACTCCACGTTGCCTTTGCCCTGTCGCGTAGGGCTGAGGAAGGCGCAGCTGCCCTGACCTATCGGATCGCCGATCCGACCCATCGCGCCAAGACCTAACCCCTAAAAGCTTAGCATAACTCATTAAAATTTCGCTCGACCCCTTACTTCTAACCTTTCTACAACATTAACATAACTTTATCGCGCCGCGTAGTATAAATATCGTTAATCCGTTTATAACCTTACTATAACGTTACTAAAGTTATAGGCTACCGTAAGTTTAAGGAAGTTTATAGACGCCTCTAGAACTCGGAGTCTTACTAGGCGTACCTTACTATAGTTAAAAGCCGCGAGCTATAGCGCCTACTAAAATTTAATGTCGTAAGTTATCCCCGCCTAGAGGTGTTATAACGGTATTAATACGGAGTTCTAGAAATAGGACTATAGCGGCGACCTAGAAGACCTACGTAGAGAATATAGCCTAGCGATCGGTAAGGTTATCTACCGCTTTAAGGAGGTAGAGAGGGAAGGCGTCGAGCCGGACATGTACTACGTAAGTCTTTACCGTCTCGAGGTATCCTAGAGACGTTCTAACGAGGATAACTAACCTAGGATAGTAATCGTTCGAGGATCGCTCTACCTTAGTCCGCTATCTCGAGAAAGTCTACGGGGTATTCTAGCCGTTAGTAAGTATAGATGTAGAGGGGTTATAAATGTAATAATACTAGGCTAATAATTTCTAGGATACGAACGGCAATAAGCCTAAGGGAGGAAACCCGAGCGATAAGTAGCTCTAATAAGCTCGTAGTAAGATTTAACCTCGCGTAGAGGTATCGTAATAGGGCTAATACTAGGATAGATTTCTATATCGATATAGCCTATAAGAAGATTACGTAGGAGTTAACCGATACGTAGGAGAAGATAGTAAAGCTCTAGTAAGATTCTAACCCCGCGAGAAGGTATCTATAAGGTATTAAGACTAATATACTTATAGGTAGGAGGCTAAGTAAGCGGACCGCCGCTAGAAAGAGAAGTAGAAGCGTAAGGCGAAGGCTATAAAGAAGCGAGCCGCTATAAGGAGCGAAGAAGAGTAAGATCCCCGTCTAGAGGTATTATAGAGACCTTACTAACTACTTATAGCTATAAGAGGGAGCTACTATAGCTAAAGAAACGTAGTAAGGTAGACGTACGCCGTAATACTATATAGGAGTTAAAGGGGCTCCGTAGGGATAACCTTACGCGCGACGAGATGTCGGCGATACTTATCTAGCGGGGATTACCCGGTCTTAAGGAAGGTAAGAAATTTTAACGGGGTTCCGATCTAGTTCTAGAGAGCTTAAGACTAGGATAGGATCCTCTTAGATCCTATACGCGACGTATAACTAAGACTTTAAGTATAGGAAGGCTAAAAAAGGGTACTTCTAAGAGTAAGTAAGTATATCTCTTAGATTTCTATCTTATTAGGCCCGCCGGGAGGGCTTCTAGATAGGTTATAGAGGTGTTCTCTTAGTACCTCTACAACCTATCTAGAAGCCCTCCTAGCGGTGTTTATAAAAACGTTACTAATTTCTATAGACCTTTCGTTATCTCGAGCGGGTCCTCCTCTTTATCCTCCTCTTTATCCTCCTCCTCATCCGATTCCTTATCCTCCTCATCCGAATCCTCTACCGATAAGGAGGATAAAGAGGATAAGGAGGATAAGGAAACGGATAAGGAGGAGGATAAGGAGGATAACGAGAAAGATAACGAAGGCGATAACGAACCCGGCTATAACCCCTCTATAAAGCCTCCTAACGCGGTAAAACCGTTAAGGCCGAAGATACCGACGCCTCCGCCGGAGTAAGAAGATATACTAATTTAGTAAAGTCCCGTAAAACTATAAGAAACCTCGTCTTAACGTATTTATAACCCCGCCCTAACCCCGTTATAGAAAGAACCTAACGCTACCTCCCGCCCCGAAACTTAAATTACCGCGATCTAAGAAAGGTAAGCTTAATTATCCTACGGCGATAAAGGTGCTACGTAGGAACGGCGTAGCTATAACCTATTCTTAATATCTCGAGAAAGGACATACTAGTAACCTTTATCGTAGCTACCTTTACTAGGACCTTTTCGATAGAGTAGAGGAGGGTAATTTACGCGATTAGGTCTTACTTCGCGGGCTTATAGTAAGGTTAAGATTACCTCGTAACGGGGTTTAGCTTTTCGAGTAGAGTTTTTAGGGTAATTAGGATATTATGAAAGACTTCGTAAAGAACCTTACTATAACGCCGTCGTAACTACGCGAGAGAGAGTTTTTATCTTACTCTAAGTATACGAACGAAGTTTTATAAGGTATAGAAGTACGTAGTTTATACTCCTAAAAGTAAGGCGGAAAAGCCTAACGGGGTAGTAAAGGTATCGTCGAGGGGTTACGGAGACTATTAGAACGGCGCTATCCTAGACGCCCGGCGTCCGGGAGGCGAAGTCGAGATTATAGAAGTTCTACTTCGCTATACGAGAGTAGTTTCCGAACATAGAGAAGGAGGAAGATGTAACGAGTATAGTAAAGATCTTAAGTTATCGTAAAGGGGTTCGGACGAGGTTATCTAAGCTAGGAAACGCGGGATTATAATGTCTTATACTCGTAGCCCTCCGTCGTAGAGAAAGCTAGAGGGTAATAAAAATACTATCTAATTATAATGTAAAGGTGTTATAGTAGGGTTAGATCTAGGATCTAAATTCGGAGGAGCTTAAGTCGAGAACTAGAGGGGAGGAAATAGGAGGGATAAGTAGCTTTACGAAGCTCGTAGTAAGATTTAACCTCGTATAGAGGTATCGTAATAGGGATATAACTAGGATAGATTTCTATATCGATATAGCCTATAAGTAGATGCTAAAGGACTTTACCGATACGTTAGAGAAGACGGTAAAGCTAGCGGTAAGATTTAACCTCGTATAGAGGTATCGTAACGGGGTTAGGACTAAGATAGATTTTTACCTCGATATAGCCTATAAGAAGATGCTAAAGGACTTTACCGATGCGTTAGAGAAGACGGTAAAGCTCCGGTAAGATTTTAACTACGCCTTAAGGTATCTATAAGGTATCGTAATCTATATATTTAGAGAGGCGAGGCTTACGATGCGGAGCGCTATAAGAAAGATAGGTAGAAGCGTAAGGCGAAGGCCGGAGAGAAGCTAGTAACTATAAGAGGCGAAAACGAGTAAGATCCCTATCTAGAGGTATTACCGAGATGTTAATATAGAGTTACTATAAAAGATCGTAAGGCTTATATCCTAAAACTACGCTAAGTACTCGTCTAAGGTTAAGAAATTCTAAAAGGGTTATTAACTACTCGTAGAGAGGTTAGTACTAGGATATAGAACTCCTCGATTCCTAAAACGCGCGCTTACCCTAGATATCATATATTATAAAAATAAAAACCTACGCTCTAATATTATAGACTACTCCTCGTAAAGGATTCCTAGATTTTAGTACTACTAGGAGGTATTCTAGAGGTATTATGACTTAGTCCTCCGGCAACTTTTAATAACCCCTTCTCGTATAGTTCTAGACGGGCCTATACGAGCTTAAGCTCGCGCTCTTAGAGATTAAGCTCCCTCTCCCGATTCTTAAGCTCTAGCTTCCGATTCTTAGTACGTTATCGCTCTACCTATAATTCTCGCTCTACGGCTATAACGCGCGACCGTAACGGGGTTATAGAGGTGTTACGGACGGGTCTAGAATCGGTTATAGTAGACGATGTCGTAACTCCCGTAGAACGGGACCGCCGGCTAGCCGGCGGTACCGGCGGTAGTATAAGACTATTATCCCCTTTAAGTACTATTATAGCGTAGTTCCGCTTTATCGGCGTTTTTACTAAAGAAGATTAGTTTATTATAACTACGTCTAAAGGTATCTACAACCTATTAGGCGTAGCTCGCGAGTATATCGAGTAGTACTACTATTATTCTACTATCCTTAGCGTATACCCTCTTCCGCCCGGATATTAAAGGTCTCTATAATCCGACGGTTAAGGTTTCTTAACCTAAAGGACGTTAGCATCGTATCGTAGAGAGGTTATAGTAGGGTTATACTTCTTAATAGCGATAAGAAGGTTTTCCCGTACTCTAGTATTATTAGACTATCGCCCTAAAGACTCGACGGTATTAGAATAGTTTCGAACATT
>LFZN01000541.1:0-10585 GCA_001578235.1 Pseudocercospora eumusae
TAGTACTTAGGAGTACGAGGTTACCCTTATTAAACGTTACTATAGTATGCCGCTTATTATACGCCTTCTATTAATAGGCTTACGCTCGCTATAAGTACTCTATCGTAATCTTACGCGCATTCCTTAACTATTCGACTCTATCTATCGCCGCCGGTACCTCCCCCTCTCGCTACACGTCCTCGTATAGTTCCGACTACCTTAGGTATTCTCTATAAATAAGGAAGAAAGGCGTTTCGCCTATACTAGAGTATTTAGAGTTATTATAGGTAAACTCTACGAAGGGTAGTTACCGTACCTACTCCGCCTACGCTTCGCTAATAAAGGAACGTAGGTAACCTTCTAACGTCCTATTCTAGATTTCCGTTTAGCTATCGGTTTAAGGGTAGTACGCCGTCGATAGACGTCGTTTTATCTAGTACTAAAAACATAGCTTAGTCTAGAAACCCGATGTAAATAGCGAACCTCTATCGCTAACGATCCCTTTAGGCATCCTAAATCTCGATACGACCCTTTCGAAGAAGTATTCCGCGAAGTCTAGCGTCTTCTATATTTCTTATACCGGGATATATAGCGCTATCTTAGAGAACCTATTAACGATAACGAGGATGCTATTATAGACTACGACCTTATACTTTACTAGCGGTAGCTTAGTAATAAAGTCTAAGCTAATCTCCGACTAGATTTTAGAGGGGATTAGTAGACTCGTAAGCGTACCGTATAGTAGTTATCGACTCGATTTTATCTTTTAGTAAATAGGGCACGTCTTAATATAGGTCTTAACATCTTATTCTATCTCGGGCTAATATAGCGATCGGTATACGAGCGCGACTATCTTTAGCATACCGAAATACCCCGCTAGTTTCGAATTATAGTAGGTAGATAAGATCTCCTAGCGGACCGCCTACTTATCTAGAATATATAGTCTACCTTTATATCGAAGTAGGCCTTTCTTATCGAATCTCTACTTTTAGAGCCTACGTACTTAGTTCCGTTCCTCCGGCTTATCCCTCTTCCGCTTAATAAAGTTATTACGGTACTATAGCTAAGTAATAAGGCTAATAAAGGGTTCCGAAATGTTAATAGATGTAGTTTCGCTCGCTAGTAATACCTTAGCTACCGAGCGTAGTACGTACTATATGCATTTAGTAGCGCTAGTAAGTTAGGAAGTCTCGCTCGCTATTTCTACCTACTCTCCGCCGGCGGTCCCTAAGTTCTCCTTAGTCGTGGACTCCCTAGATCTACTAGTCGTTATAACCCGGGCGTATGTAATACGAACTCCCTACGGTATTACTTCGCTATCTACTAGCTTTAACTTATACTAGAGGGTTAGTAATAGTTAATTTACCGCATAGTTCTCGCTCTAGTAGTCCTATCTCTTAGACGGACTATCCGTAGGATTATTCTTTCCTACCTAGTAGTAAATCTCGAAATTAAAACCTCTAAGGAACACGGCCTATTATACTTAACGAGGGTTTAGCCGTTAAACGGTTTAGATAGTTTTAAGGTTATTATAATTAGTATATACCTAGATAGGTTTTACTAGGCTACTAAAGTAATAACGCTAAGTCCGAAAGTAATGTATAATCGCTAATAGCTCTTAGTCGTACGTTTAGTAGTTCCTTTCTACCTCGATTATCTTCCTCGAGGTAAAGGCTACTAGGTACTATAGCCCGTCCTCCTAAAGCTGCGATACGATGCCTAAAAGACTAAAGTTAGAAGCATCGGTCTCTAGGCGGACCTCCTTCGCTAGGTCGAAGTATCGTAGTACCGGCGTAGTAGTAAACTACTACTTTAGCCGGTTAAAAGCTTACTACTATCGTTCTCCCTAATACTATAGTATATCCTTTTTTAGAAGGTCGGTAATAGGAGCTACTACCTTCGAATACCTATCGATAAAGCGCCGATAGAAGTTAGCGAAGCCGAGGAATAACTAGACCTCGTATATAAGCTAGGAACCGGCTACTACGTAATTATAGCTACCTTCTCTAGATCCGTTATAACCCTCTAGCGGTTTACCCTAAATCTAAGAAAGGCGACCTCCTCCGCTACGAAGGTATACTTATTAATATTATAGTATAAGTCGGCTTCCCGTAGTCGGTCGAGTACCTTATAGACCGTATTCTAGTAGTCTTCGATGTTATCGCTACATATATATATATTAGGATGTCGTCTAGGTATACTACGCACATATTATCTAGGTACCCTACTAGAGTCCGATTTATATAGGACTAAAAGGTAGTAGGTATATTTATTAGCCCGAAAGGTATAACGCGATACTCGAAGTACCTATACCGCGTATAGAACGTAGTCTTCTACTCGTCGCCCTCGCGGATTCGGATATAGTAGTACGCATCCTTTAGGTCTAACGTAGTAAAGTACTTAGCTCTAACTAGTCGGTCTAACATCTTATCGATAAGCGGGAGGGGTATCCTATCCTTAATAGTAATAGAGTTTAGCGCTTAGTAATCGACGTAGAGACGTAGCCCTCTATCCTTCTTAGGTATAAATAGGAGCGGAGCGCTAGCGGGGCTCGTGCTACGTATAATATAGCCGGTCTTAAGCTCCTTCTCTAGGTACTCCCGAAGGATTTCTAGCTCTTAAGGTAAGAGGTTATATAGTAGTCCGTAAGGTAGTTCCTTTCCTTCTATAAGATTAATAGAATAGTTAGTCTATCTAAAAGAGGGTAGGATACTTATAGAGTCTTTATCGAAGATATCCTAGTACGATTTAAGGGCATCCGGTAGTTCTAGGTTTAACCCGACTCTAACGTTTAGGATACGGAACGCCGGCGTACCGCTATTAGTACTTAGTCTAATCTATCCTATATAGTAGACTACGGTACTAGCCTTTAGCTCCTTCTTTAGTCTCTTTAGCGATATACGCTTAATCTACTCGGCTATAAAGCCCTATATCTAGGTCCCTAGCCCGTTCTAAATATTAACGCCGGTAGACTATAGTATATGTCGACTAAGTAGGAGTTCTACCCCGCTTTAGTCGACCCTATATACGAGGACCTTATATGTCCTTACTCGGCTATTACTATCGGTTATACTAAGTTCTAGCTCGTATGTACTATAGTATATTATTTACTAGTCCTTTAACTACTTTAGGTAGGGAAGGTTAGCGTTAATAGTTAGTAATTCTTACTCGACTATAAGTCGCTATTATAGGAGAGTTACTTACGCACCTATATCTAGAGTTATATAAACTAGTTTACGAACTCCTTACGGAGTTTAAATTTCGCCTACCGTCTCGATTACTTTCTCCGATTATACTAGGATTAGCCTTACCGCTATCGAAGAGGCTACGATAAAGCCTACGCTTTTCCCGAGCGTCCTATAGGCTACTTATTAGGGTTACCTTTCTTTTCTTCCTCCTTCTTATAGCGAGGATAGTTAGGTCGAATATAGCCTATCTCGTTATAATAGTAGTACCGGATCTCGTTATCCTTACTATCCGAAGTCGAGGCCTTCTTATCTTTAGAACGATCTTTATCTTTAGATCGATCCTTATCCTTAGCTTTATCGTCCTTCTTAGCCTTAGACTTATCCCTTAGTTTAGAACTTCCTCGATCGTTACCCGCCGTCGATACCGCTATTAGTCGGGTACGCTATAGCTTCTTCTCCTTCGCCGCTAAGTTCTTCTCGAGGGTAGTCGCTAAGCGATATAGCTCCTCTCGATCCTTAGGAATAATATTATAGTCTATAACTACGATATATAGTTCGGGCTATAGGCGGGAGAAGTAATAAAATAGAAGCTAATTCGGGGTATACGCTTCGAACTATTCTTCTAAGGTCTCTATATAGAGAAGAAAGCTCCTTACGCTTTAATTATCGCGCTACTTAGTCTCCGTATACTTCTCGTATATATCTAGTAAGCGGGTAATTAGGTTATCTAACTCGTTTAGGAGCTAGTTAACGAATTATTACTATATTCGGTACTCCTATATAAGTTTAGGTAACTTCTCGTTACGAATCTACTATCTCTACTATAGCTAGCTCGCTATACCTTCGAGGAATTATATAGCGTAGGTAATCTTAGACCGATCTAACTTATATATATATAGCGCTTAGAGAAATATAATCTCGCACGCTATTACCTACTCCCGATATTCCTTTAGGCTCTTACCCTTATATATCGGAGGGTCCTTAATAGTTCTCTTAGGTACTAGGCCGTAATTAGTAGTAGAGGCTATACGTTTATAAGACTCCGCCTAGGGTCCGCCTACTCTCTCTAGTAGGGCGGTAGTACGAGACGCTACCGTAGGCGCGCCTCGAAATGTCTAGGAGCTAGAGGAGGTATCTATATTACCGATTTCCTTAGCGAGCTTATTATTATCTCTTTCGAGACTAGTAAGCTTCTACTTTAGAAGGGAACGCTACTAGGCTTTCGCCTCTATATACCTTACGGCTAGCTCCTCTTCGTTATCTTCCTCCTTACTATCCCCCTACGCTACCCCTAAGACGTTACGGACGAAGTCGTCTTCTTCGACTTCCTATACCCGTAGTTTACCTACTAAGAGGCCCCTATATATAGTAGCGTCCTACGGTTTATCGTTACGAAGTTAGCCCGTAGGCGAATCTTTATTACTACTTAGCTAGTCCTCTACTAAAGGAGCCTACCCCTAGCTAGCCCTATCGCCTATAGATAGTACATTATTATTACTTAGCTACTAAGTACCTATACGAGTAGTTCTACTACTTTTTAGAGGCATATCGGACCGCTACCCTTAGTAGAAAGGTTCGAAGATTATTATATAAGGATATCGTTAGAAGTAAGGGTATATAGAACGAGTATTAGGTTTATATAACGATATAATAGCCTCTATTTCGTATATTAGAATAATCTTAGAGATTCTAAAAGAGTAAGAGACCGGGGGCCTTCTATACCCCTATACTTCGAGGACCGCTATCTATCCGCCTATACGGCTTATCGCGATCCCTATCGGAACGGGCGATCGCTATTAGTACGAGCGCTCTCGGCTTATCGCGATCCCTATCGTACCGCCGTCTATCCGCCGTCTATCTACGTAGTATACGCTCGGCTTATCGCGACCCCTATCGCGATAGGCCGCCCCCATTAGCCCGCAAGCGAACCAATGCTAGGATTCTTACACTATGTGTCTAAGGCGTACTACCGGTACATCGAGTCGAAGCGGACTACGGCGGATAAGAAGAAGGGTAGCGAGGGTAGTATCGCTAGAGGCTATTATAAGCCTAAGTTTACTACTAACGAGTATTATAAGGTTAGTCTCGTCGTTAATATATATTAAGATAGCGAGTATAGCTCTCTAATCGACGTCGTTATTAAGCGCACCGATTATCGCTACTAGTATACCTATACCCTATAATAATGCGACGTCCGACGGTCGAATAACTACCTTAAGAAAGTAGGCTAGAAGTTATTAGATTAGTCGCTACGGACGAGTCGAGTAAGGGACTTTCTTACGAATAACTACGGCGATATTAGTAGTAAGTCGACGTCGTATTAAACGCTATATAACCTAGGTCGATAATAGCCTTACTACTATCGCGATAAGCGCTATGTCGTACCTAGTAAGAGCGCTATTCCGAAGTAGATTTAAGAGGCGGAAGAGCGTACTATTAAGCGTAGTTGTCGGTACTAAGTCTTCGTTATAGAGATACCTAAAGGTCCGAAATATAGTATTATCTATACTACTAAGAAGGGCCTTACATTATTAAAGAGATATAGTAAGTTCTTATCTTTAGACGCTACGTATAAAACTAATAACGCCGGCTTCTTCTTAGTTAATCTCTTCGTACGAGACGAAGAGAATAACTACTTACCTATAACAGCGGTAGAGCTTATTACGGAATAGATTAAGCACATATGGCACTACGGAAAGAACAAAGTAGCGTTACTCCTCTTACTCGACATCTCGGGAGCATTCGACAACGTCTTACACGAGAGACTAATATACATCCTAAAGTAAAAGAGAATACTAACATAGATAGTCGAATTTACCTAGTCGTTCCTAAAAGAGAGGACGACCTAACTACTCCTAGGGCGATATAAGTTAGCCCCTATCTAGATAAATATAGGAATACCCTAAGGATTAACCCTCTTACCGATACTCTTCCTTATATTCGTTACGGATCTCTTACTAATGCTTAAATCGGATAAGACATTAGCATCGGGATTTGTCGACGACACTAATATCCTAGTATAGTTAGACTCTATAGAAGAGAACTATAGAATCCTAGAAACGTAATATAAGGAGTATAAAATATAGGTACGGAAATATAGAGCTAAATTTACGCCGGAGAAGTACTAACTAATCTACTTTAGTAAAGCGAAGACGAAATATAATATAAAAGCGCCGATTATAATCTAGGGACACCTTACTAAACTTACCTCGGAATTACGAGTCCTAGGAATATAGCTAGACCCGAAACTAAGCTAGGGCCTATAGGTTAAGAAAGTATAGATAAGAGCTAACGCGAATAGGTAGTCTATCGAAAGACTAATAGCATTAATATAGGGAATAACATTTAATAAAGCGAAGACTATATATAAAGTAATTATAAAGCCGGCTATACTATACGGGGCCTAAGTCTAGGTAGTATAAGATAAGACCCTAAAGAGGGTTACGGAACCGATTAATAGAGTCTAAGCCTAATACCTAAGAAGAGTTACGGGAGTATATAAATCTACCCTAACTAAGGTATTAGAAATAGAGACGGGATCGCTACTAATATATTAATACCTAAAAGGAATAAGGTACTAATACGCTATTAAGACGACTCTATACCCGGCTTAAGAAATTATTAAGGACGCGCTTAGGAAGATCTATAACTAAGTACCGTTAAGAAGGAGAAGGGTTTATAGACCCGAGAGAAAGGTATAAAAGGAAGAAGATCTAGCCTAAGGAATAGAGACCCTATATAAAGTATTTTAAGCTATAGAGAAGAGGGAGGGAAGAAAAGAGTAAAGTATAGTAAAGGAGATAGCGAGAATACTTTAGGAAGAAGAATAGAGAGAAATACCGAGAAGAAGAGGGATATTAAAAGTATTAATAACCTTCGGAAGTAATAATAACCGGATCTATAAAGACCTAAAAAGGGCGGAAGTAAGTATAGCGATATAACTACGCTCCGAGTATATCGGTCTTAAAGCCTACCTATACTAGAGAAGAGTCCTAGGGATAGAAAGTAAAGCTTACCTATATAGCTACCCGTCTTAAAACCCTAAGTATATACTACTAGTATATAAATAATAGAGGAAAGGGAGGAGCGAGTAGAGGTACTAGATAAAAGAGAGGGAATACGATAAGATTATTATAAATAAAGTAGATATTAGAAGAATTATAAAGTAGATTATTAGAGAGGGATACCTCGAATAATACGTACTAGCCTAGGAGATAGAGGAGTAGATAGAGAGAAGGGGGGAGGAGAAGGAAGGGAGTAAAGAGAAGGGAGTATTAGGGTAGTAGGTAAGGTAGTTAGAGGGTAAACTCTATAATACTAGTATACCTTAGAGGAAGTTAAACCGAAGGACGAAGGAAGGGAAGAAGTAACGAGGGTAAGGAGGAGAGGTTTTTACTAGCGAGCCTAGTTTCCTTTTTATAGAACATATAGCGTTAAACCTATATAGGCCGATAGGCACTAAAACAGGCAAATGAGAGATCTATCTATCTACTTACCTATAGCTTATATGCTTATCGAGAGTTAATATACTATCGTTCTTACGACTAGCTTCTACTACTTATGTTCGTAGGCCGATTATAAGAAGCCTAGAGGTTAGTACCCTAAATAGATTATTGTCGACGACTCTATAAGTAAATAAGGCCGCTTTCCGGATTACCTTCGATAAGGACGTTATTATCTTCTTATGTTAGCGGTACGTTACCGAGATAATAAGGAAGGAGTTTAGTATTAAACGCGGTTATAAGAAGACATAAGAGGGTCTATTCGGTACTCTATACTTCGTAGAAGATCGGGAGGAGGCTCTTTAGTTTCTATAGCTCGTAGAAGCCTCGTTACGAGGTAGAAGGTAGGACACCTTATTCCCCTACTTCTAGCGAGAGTAGACTATCGGGTACGCCGAGCTTTAGTATATATACGTACGACGGGGTAATCTACGCGTTCTATAGGTAAATTTAGCTATTTCTTCCTAGCTAGGGTAATCTATGAAAGCTAACTTTCCCGATAGGACCGCATAACTATACATATCGAGGGCTATTATACCTATTATAAGCGTAGAAACGAGTCTATACTACATAACTAGTCCCTCGCTAGTGCCCTTACTTATTCTCTCGACATTAACGATTACTAGTATAGTAACGCCGAGGTTATTAAAGCCTCTATACTATAGTTACTACTCTTTCGCAATCTTAGTTATATAAGGCTTTAAGAACTACCCTTTTTCTTATAGAAGAAGATCGCTAAGTAGTACGACATTATACGCTCTCGCTATAAGCGAGGCGCTATCTCTTAGAGCCGGTTTAAACCTACGCTTAATAAAGAGACGCCCTCTAAGTACCCCTACCTATTCTTTCTTAGTTAGTATTAGCCTTACTACTATATACTATTTAATAGCGAGTTTAAGGATAACTAGCTCTCTCCGACGTAGGTTACTAAGTACGTCGACCGTTAGAAGTCGATAGATAGTAGATAAGGCTTAAATAACGCCTCTACTATGCATAAGGACTAGTTTAATAGTGACCGTATGCCTATCGACGACCTCGCGACTATAGACATAGGGGCTAGCGCTAGTACCGGCATACTCGAGCGTAATTATTACATTCTCCTTTACAATATTATCGATAACTTTAAAGAGGACTTCTACCGCTTAGTACGAGCCGCGTAGCTAATAGACAACCTATCGAAGAAGGACTATAACGAGTACATTTAGTACCTCTACGAGCATTATTCGAAGGTCGTCGGCGAGGCCGTTTAGTAGTTGTTAGCTAAATAGATAGATAGATCTTTCATTTGCCTATTTTAGTGCCTATCGGCCTATATAGGTCTAACGCTATGTGTTCTATAAAAAGGAAACTAGGCTCGCTAGTAAAAACCTCTCCTCCTTATCTTCGTTATATCTTTCCTTCCCTTATCCTTTAGTTTAACTTCCTCTAAGGTATACTAGTATCTTAGCGTTTACCCTCTAACTACCTTACCTATTACTCTAATACTCCTTCCTCTTTACTCCCCTCCTTCTCCTCCCCCCTTCTCTCTATCTACTCCTCTATCTCCTAGGCTATTACGTATTATTCGAGGTATCCCTCTCTAATAATCTATTTCGTAATTCTTCTTATATCTTCTTTATTTATAATAATCTTATCGTATTCTCTCTCTTTTATCTAGTATCTCTACTCGCTCCTCCCTTTCCTTTATCGTTTATATACTAGTAGTATATACTTAGGGTTTTAAGACGGGTAGCTATATAGGTAAGCTTTACTTTCTATTCCTAGGACTCTTCTCTAATATAGGTAGGCTTTAAGACCGATATGCTTAGAGCGTAGTTATATCGCTATACTTACTTCCGCCCTCTTTAGGTCTTTATAGATCTAGTTATTATTACTCCCGAAGGTCGTTAACGCTTTTAGTATCCTATTTCTCCTCGGTATTTCTCTCTATTCTTCTTCCTAGAGTATTCTCGCTATCTCCTCCGCTATACTTTAGCCTCTTCTTCCCTCCCTTTTCTCTANTATAAACCCTTTTCCTTTTCTACGGTACTTAATTACGGATCTTCTCGAGCGCCTCCTTAATAGTTTCCTAGGCCGGGTATAGGGTCGTTTTAATAGCGTATTAGTACCTTATTCCTTTTAGGTATTAGTATATTAGTAGCGATCCCGTCTCTATTTCTAATACCCTAGTAAGGGTAGATTTATATGCTCCTATAACTCGTCTTAGGTATTAGGCTTAGACTCTATTAAGTAGTTCTATAATTCTCTTCGGGGTTATATCCTATACTATTTAGACTTAGGCCCCGTATAGTATAGCCGGCTTTACGATCGCTTTATACATAGTCTTCGCTTTATCGAATATTACTCCCTATATTAAGGCCGTTAGTCTTTCGATAGATTACCTATTCGCGTTAGCTCTTATCTATACTTTCTTAACCTATAGGCCCTAACTTAGTTTCGGGTCTAGCTATATACCTAGGACTCGTAGTTCTAAGGTAGGCTTAGTAAGGTATCCCTAGATTATAATCGGCGCTTTTATATTATATTTAGTCTTCGCTTTACTAAAGTAGATTAGTTAGTACTTCTCCGGCGCGAATTTAGCTCTATATTTCCGTACCTATGTTTCGTACTCCTCGTATTACGTTTCTAGGATTCTATAGTTCTCTTCTATTAAGTCTAACTAAGCTAGGATGTTAGTATTATCGACGAATCCCGATGCCGATATCCTATCTATTCTAAGCTTCGGTAGGAGGTCTACGACGAATATAAGGAAGAGAATCGGTAAGAGGGTTAATCCTTAGGGTATTCCCGTATTTATTTAGATAGGGGCTAACTTATATCTTCCTAGGAGTAGTTAGGTCGTCCTCTCTTTTAGGAACGATTAGATGAACTCGACTATTTATGTTAGTATTCTCTTTTACCTTAGGATATATATTA
>LFZN01000543.1:0-12124 GCA_001578235.1 Pseudocercospora eumusae
CTACGCTACCCCTAAGACGTTACGGACGAAGTCGTCTTCTTCGACTTCCTATACCCGTAGTTTACTTACTAAGAGGCCCCTATATATAGTAGCGTCCTATAGTTTATCGTCGCGAAGTTAGCCCGTAGGCGAATCTTTATTACTACTTAGCTAGTCCTCTACTAAAGGAGCCTACCCCTAGCTAGCCCTATCGCCTATAGATAGTACATTATTATTACTTAGCTACTAAGTACCTACACGAGTAGTTCTACTACTTTTTAGAGGCATATCGGACCGCTACCCTTAGTAGAAAGGTTCGAAGATTATTATATAAGGATATCGTTAGAAGTAAGGGTATATAACACGAGTATTAGGTTTATGTAACGATATAATAGCCTCTATTTCGTATATTAGAATAATCTTAGAGATTCTAAAAGAGTAAGAGACCGGGGGCCTTCTATACCCCTACACTTCGAGGACCGCCGTCTATCCGCCTATACGGCTTATCGCGATCCTTATCGGAACGGGCGATCGCTATTAGTACGAGCGCTCTCGGCTTATCGCGATCCCTATCGCACCGCCGTCTATCCGCCGTCTATCTACGTAGTATACGCTCGGCTTATCGCGACCCCTATCGCGATAGGCCGCCCCCATTGGCCCGCAAGCGAACTAATGCCAGGATTCTTACACATATCGGTTATAACTAAGGAGCGATAGTAAGCGTCCGAGATAATTAAGAGGAACCGTTAAGAGATTTAGGACTTAAAAGCTCGAAACGTAGACCTTATGTCTCGTAACGAAGTACTTACTATCGCTAACGAAGACCTTAAGTCCGCTTAAGTAGCGTATAACGACGATAAAGCCGTCTTAGAGGAAGAGCTATTTATCGTAGAAACTAAGTTAGACAAGTACTAACCTCGTTTTAAAGAACAAATCCTTTCTCGGATACCGAATATTAAGGCGGCTATACGTGTAGCTAGAACCCCGAAAACAAAAGGACTACTATCTATACACGCTTAACCGACGCCTTCTCGCCGACAGCCTAGTAGTAGAGTCCGCTATAACCTCCCTTAAGACGATTTATTAGAGCTCTTATCGGAGGACTTTCCTACTAGATACCGACCGGTATAAGGAGAATATGCTAAAGACGAGTTACTATAGCGACGCTATTAAGCTCGATAGTAATAGCGCCGAGAAGCTCGACGACCTTCGTTACGACCTCTATCTCTACCCCTTAGTATTCGATCGATAGGAATACCTCCGACGGAACGTCGCGGCCGTTAGGAATGCTTAGTACCTATGCCGGGTAATAATTACTCCGTACGCTTATACGAACCGCTAACCGCTCGTTCCTCTATACTATATAGTCGCGACAATCCTTTCAACTCTCGTAAGAGCCGCGAGCGCGGTAAAGTACTACCTAACCCTCGATACTTAATACCTCCGCTTAGGCCCTCCGATCCGCTATTAGGTCGCTAGCCTACGCCGGAGCCGTTACGCCGATTGCCTAAAGAACTACTACTACGGCCGAGCGCCGCGCCTTTAGGTATTACTATAGGCGGATAAAAAGGCCGAGTAATATTTAATAAGCCTAATGCGTAGAAAGGTAATAGTATAGATAAAGTTAAATTCGAAGAATAGTATTTAAAAATGCTAAACTACTTTAAATACGAGATATACTACTATTAGAGCATCGAACACGCGGTAGATATATGCGCTAGTAACGTTACCGGTATCGCATAGTAAAGAGTAATTAAGAACTACGAGAGCACCTTTAAAATAGTATAAGACGTGTTAGACCGAGTCTTCACCTTTTACGGTCCATATAACGAGAGGGTACTCTACTAAGCTAAGTTCGCCGCCCTTAAGATGCAAGATAGGTAGAAGGTCGACGACTTCTAGCAACTATTCTAAGAACATGGACAATAGTAGAATAATAACCCTCCTACTATGGTAGAACACATGCGCCGTAAGCTAAATAAGACCTAGTTTAGACGACTACTAGTATACGAGTTCGCTACCCCCGACGAGATAATTAAGCATATAAGAAGATAAGAAGTCCGCTTAGAGACTATGCCCGTTAACGAGGGACCTAAGGCCTCTAATTCCCGCTAATAGGCTAACCGTGGACGTAACTTAACTATACTAGTAGCCGGATTAAACCTAGCATTAGGACGTCGTTCCGACCTAGAAAGACTTAATTATAGCTTACGGAGGGACTACGACTAGTCTAAGATGCCTATTAAGTTTATAGAGATTAGCGAAGACGATTTTAGCAAGCTAGGCAATAGTAACTCTTACTACCTCTATAAAGTAACTAGGCATATAAGGAATAGTAACAACTACCTATACTTTAAATACCGCATCCGGAAGGTCCGATAGAACGCCGTTAACGTAGCTAAGCCCGATAATGCCACTACGGACGACGAATAGGACCAGATACCTAAAGACATTATTAATAAATAATGTGCTACCCTAGAAGTAGAGGATTAGGAAAAAGGAGATCTTCTATAGTAGGGCGCATACCTTAGGAGAGCCCTCTTAGCGCTACTATGGAAGCTCTTACTCTATTACTCTTTACTATATTACCTCCTACCCTCTAAGATATTAAGGTTGTCTAGGTCTCATTAGCTAGGATTAAGGACTACCTAGTCGAACTCGCTAATTACATTGTATTCGACGCATCTATATTAGGTTAGCGAGTACGCGTTCATCTAGATTACGGAGTAACAGCGAATTACGTAGACGTAAGCTTCATAGAGAAGATGAAGAAGGAACTTAAGATCTATAACCTTTAGAAGTCGCTACCTATCTCGTATGCTAACGGGAGCTAAGGGAGTACCGTTACTAAGTGGTCCACCGTATTACTAGATCTCCTAGGCCATAAAGAGGATCTGCCTATATTAGTCACTAAACTGGAGTACGATATAGTCCTTAGCGCACTATGGCTTAAGAAGCATAATCCTACGATGAATTAGCAAACTAATAAACTAGACTTCGACTCGTAGTACTATAAGACATACTACAACGCTACCCCTTACGTAAGTAGTGACTATACTATGCTTTCGAATAACCCTCTACTAACGATTTAATACTAACATAGGAGTATAGCCGACCCTTAACCATTAGTAAAAGTTAGCTCCGCTTCTATTAGCTAAGTACTAGATAATATTATAACTAGAGCGGAAGGATACTTAGTATTCGAATCTAACGACGATAATAAATTTAAGATGGCTGCGGTCGTTAATAGAGCTCTACGACTTACCTCCCTTAGCCCTTTAGACTTTCGGAAAGCAATGGAAGGTAAACCACTAGATTAAGACATTCGCTCTAAGCTGCCGTACTACTTCCTAGACTACATCGATATGTTTAACCGACGTAGGGCGGAAACTCTTCCTTACTTATTACCCCCTTATTCCGAAGGTAGAGATATAGCTATTAATTTTAAACCTAGCTCTAAGATCCTATAGAAACGTCTATATGCGATAAGTTACGAAGAACTCGCTATCGTCCAAAAATATATCTAGGATTAGAAAGCTAAAGGTGTTATAAGGGAATTAACGTTAGAGTGTACGTCGCCGGTACTCCTCGTGCGTAAACCCGGGGGAGGAATTCGCGTATACGTCGACTATAGAGCCGTAAATAAGATTATAGTGAAGAATAGGTACCCGCTACTACACATACGCGAGACATTAGCACGGATGGCCCGCGCTAAGTTCTTTATAGTACTAGACATTATAGCAGCCTTTAATCGGTTAAGGATTCGCGAAGGCGATAAATAGAAAACTACCTTTACTACGAGATACGGCACATATAAGTATCTCGTAGTGCCCTTTAGACTATCTAACGCACTAAGTGCCTTCTAGGCGTACATTAATAGAGTACTCGGCACATATATGGACGATTTTGTATTAGCATGGATCGACGATCTTATTATTTACTCGGACGATGAGGCTACTTATATTAACTATGTACGGAAAGTCCTATAGAAACTCCGCGAAGCCGACCTACCCCTAGACATTAATAAGTACAAATTCTTTATTAAAGAAGTCTATTACGTAGGCATTATCGTTACTACCGACGGGCTAAAAATAGATCCCGAGAAAGTTACCGCTATTACCGAATAGACTACCCCGAAGTGCCTAAAGGACGTCTAAGCCTTCCTCGGCCTAGCTAACTTCTACCGACGCTTTATAAAGGACTACTTAACGATCGCCTTCCCTTTAATATTACTATCGCGTGGCTAAAACGTTAAAGATAAGGCCGATCTAAAATATCGACGCTTTAAGTAGTCCGAGAGATGCTAGGAAGCTTTCGACACTCTTAAGACGGCTTTTACCACGGCACCGGTTCTAGCCTACTACGACCTAGCTAGGCCCTACGTAGTAGAAACGGACTCTTCCGATAGAGTGTTAGCGGGTGTCTTATCGTAAACTAGCCTAGATAGAGTACTTTATCCTATTACCTTCTTCTCGAAGAAGATGAAGCTAGTAGAATGCAACTATAAGATCTACGATAAGGAACTTATAGCGATCGTAAAGGTATTCGAAGAATGGCGACCCGAGCTTATCTATGTGCCGGATACTACTAAAGTAATTACCGATTATAAGAGCCTCGAGTACTTCATAACTACGAAATAGCTTAATAGACGCTAAGCCCGCTGATAGGAACCGTGGTGAACGGGGACTATCGTGATGGTGAATATGCTTACTCTGTCTATCTACTAACTATAGTACCCAAGTATAGGCGAGGAGCGCCGGGATGGGCCCGAGCCGGTAGCCTAATCGGCCTAATCCGTAATAACCTCCCCCCCTAAGGAAAGAGGTATACGCCCTCGTATACTATATAGTACTATGCTAGAGTAAATACAACAAAATAAAACCGGTAGAATCCATTAGCCACCGGAATAAAGGAAAATGCCTAATCGGGCTAATAGGATCTAAGATCGGGTCGGTAGGGTAGGTAATCGGATCGGTAGAGAGAGTAATCGTAGTAAAGAAGGTCGCTATCGAGACGGTAGGGTACTACTAGTACATTTAGTAGCGTCGACGACGCGATGAAGGTATGTTTATCGGCGATGCGGCGTCGTCTAACTCGCGACGGGCGCGCTTTCGAGCTTACGTCGGTATTTCTATAGCTTATACGACTAACGCGGCTATTATCGGCGTCGGTAGCACGGTCGTTATTACCCTAATATCTAGCTTTAGCGCTAGCGCGTTATATAGCGCTACTATAGCTATAGTAAGCTATACCGTGTTTAACTATGCCGGTAGTAGTAGTACATCCGCGATGTCTCCTATATCTATAGACCTATCTATGCGGATTACCTCTACCTCTATTACCTAGGTCGCTAGATATCGATCCGTAATAGCTTCGATCTTATTAAGTTCGGTTTCGTCTACGCTACCGACTACGCCTAGAATTGTTAACGTGTCGCTAGGGATTAGCGTAGGCATAAGAGCGGCTATACCTCCTCCGTTACTTAGGAAATCGTCCGTAAGGAGCGTTAAAGTCTACTTACTATTTTCGAGTAGTAATCGTACCGACGCGCGTTATTATGTAGTCGTAAGAATTAGTACGTCCCTCTACTTTATAAGCGCGTTAATATTCGCTTCGATTAACTTAGCATAGCGGTACGAGTATAGTACTACTATGTTTACTACGCGGTTAGATAGCATTATTTAGTTACTTACTAGCTACATGCGGCTAGGTAGCCTAGCCGGTAGTAGCTAAGGCTACGCTAGTACGCGCGGCAAGGCTAGTATCGCTTTAAGTACCTTATCTATCGCATCGGCCCCCGTCGTATACGTAACGCGCGCTATATCCTTCGCGGTATCGGTACGCGTTAGCTACGGGTTCGCTTTTATACCGCTACCGCGGTTACGAATTAATGTGCGTGTCTATACTATCGGCGTAGGCACTAGCGGCGTAGCCGCGGCGGTAGTAGGAGGAAGCACCTTACCGAAAATAATATTATTAGATCTATTATTAACGTTCGGCTTATAGTCCTTTAGCGGGATAAGGAACGAGGTAACGGGATCCTACGTAGCGGTAACGTTATACTATTCCGCGGTTTTATTCGCGCTACTAAGGCTATACGCCGCGTTAGTACGGATCCCGATCGGCACGAATTCGTTCGGTAGTTACTATTTTACTATAGTAATATTTCGCTAATTTTCGCGTACGTACGTTAGTACTCTATAGCCGTTCGGCACCTTATTATCTTCGACGATTATAGTTATATGTGCGATAAACGCCTCGCTTAGGTAGTCCTTATCGCGGAATTCCGGCTATATGATTACGTCGAAATCGACCTCGATCGTCTTATCTAACGTAAATATTAGTAATAGCGCCCTACTATAGCTAATATGTTTCTTTACCGTAGCTATAACCTAAGTATAGCCGTTATTTACTATGTACGTTAATTAGGTATCGGACATTTCTTCTTATATAACTAATTTTACCGTGTAGCCCTTACTACGTAGCGTATATAAACCTCGTATGCTAACGTAACGCTAGTATTAGTCGTCTAGGTCCTACGTTACCGCCGGCTCGCCTAACTAGCGACGGTAGTAGATCGGTAGCCTACTAGCATTAAATGTTATGCCCTAGCTCTTATAGAGGAATTCGGCGCTAACTAGGCCTAATTCCTTCATAATAATAAGCTAGAATACTAGTCTATTACTTAGTTACGCGTTTTCTAGCGGGAAGCGTAATATCGATAATCGGCCTATTATAGGCGCGAAGAGGTACTATAGCTATAGGGCGGTTAATAGGTTTACTTCGTAGCTCGCGACTATCGCTACCTTAGAGCTAACTTAGCGATTCTCGTCCCTTAATCGGTACGTCGTATCGGTGCCGTTATCGCGATCGCGCGTATATAGAGCCGGTCGACCGTTACCTATAATTACTACGGCGTCGGCGTCGCTTACGGCTTCGGTGAACTAGGCGAGGATGTCTTTAGTAGCGGTAACTAGTAGTCTACGATACTACCTAACTATATAGCGAACGGCGAGCCCTATAGTACGATAGCGAATAGGTACGGGCTAGTAGAAGAAGCGTAGCTCGGTATAAGCCTAGTCGGCGCGCTTAACGCCCGCGTTAATTTATACGATACCGTAGTAGGTTACTAAACGTAGAAAGATAGGACCGAAGAGCGTGTCTAGGCTAGCGAACTCGCGTAGCCGGCCGTCGTAGGTAAGGGTAAGCTACTCGTAGATAGCGACGATAGTATACTCGTCTCGGTAATCGTTACTTACCTTATTAGAGTAAGGGAGATTAGGATTAAGTAACTAATCGGGCGCTCGGAAGATTAAGTAGCTCTCGGTATGCTTAGCGTCGTGTAATAGGCGGAAAGTAAAGAGTAGACGGCTATGCTCGCGTTCCTACGACGTCGCGTTATAGTCGTACGTACCCTAACTAGTATAGTAGTATAGCTCGATAGGGATTTAGGTGCGGTTATTACGCGCTATTAATTATAGATAGTACGGATAGAGTTTTAGTCGCGCCTAGATGTGCTCGATAAGTACGCGCTTTAGCTTATTAAGTCGGAAGCCTAGGTCGAACGTACTATCTACGCGTATTTAGTAGTATATATTAAAAATCCGCTCGGCTTCGTTATATAGCTCGTTACCGTAGAAGCGTATCGTCGCTTCGCGCGTACCCTAGCGAATTTCTTCTACTAACTCGTCGCATTCGCGGGCTTCCTTTAACTAACGTATACTCGCTTACTCTAGCGTTTCGTTAGGCTAAACGTAGCCCCTATCGACGAGCGTTAGTAGCGATCTCTAGCGCCGAGAGTACTCTTTATCGCAGGCGAGGACCTCTAGAGGTAGTTCTACGGGCTTAGACGGTATATCGAGTTACTACCCTTATAGCCTTATCGTTGCGAGTACTCGACGGCGGCGGATCGGTAGTAGCGCGGCTAGAGGGAGAGGGGGTTCGTCGGAAGATAGGTATAATTATTACGGCATTTACGATTATTATAATAGTACCGGCGAGCTACGCGAATTTTAACGTAGTCTCGGTTACCGTAGTAGCGGCTATTATTATACTAGCGGCGTGTTTATTGCTATAGCGGGCGTACTACTCTCTTCTATTTCGTTCTAAGCTAGCGCTACTAACGGGTCCTTAGCTAATACTACTTAGAGCTATATAGCATTAGTTAGCTTATACATTTCCGACATTAGCGGGCGTAGGACATCGTTAACGCTATAGCCGCGTAGGCGCTTATAGTTAGGGCGCTATCGTTATATATATTCGCCTTTTACTAGCATAATAGGTACGTCCTCGTCGTCCTTTAGGACGAACTCCTAATTACGTAGGTTATAGGTTTCTCTAGTATCGGAATTATCGATAAACTAAAAGATCTCGTAGCCCTATAGTAGGTCTTCCTCGTTTAGGAAGAGCCTATTAGCTAGAACGCCTACCTAGGCCTTCTTCGTCGTTAGCATCGTTACTACCCCTTTCTATACTTCCTTCCTAAAGACGAATTATATATTCGCCGCCGCGATTACTACGGGCGCGCTTTCTACGAGGTATAGTAGCGTTAAGTCGCCTAGTAAGGGTAGGCGTATATTCGGTAGGATTAGCCCTCTATTCGTAGCGAAACGCCGCTATATAATATCGAACCTCCCTAACCCGAAGAAGGTAGAGATATTCGATACCCCGCTAGGAGGGCTACTATTATTCTCCTTCTCCTTACCTCCGTTAGCGTCGCTTTCGGCTCCGCTACCCTCCTTCTTATCTTTATCGCGATTCGTATTCTCTTCGGGACTTAATCGTAGCGCGCGTAAGCGCCGTAGAGGAAGTTACCTATTCGAGTAGAAGCTCTACGCTTCCTATCCTAGGTCCATTATAATATAGACGACCTCTTCGTTAACTACGTACTAGTTTAAGAAGCCGTCTATAACGTACTCCTTAATTTACGTAAGGACTCGGGTAGTTAGATTAGGGAAGGTCTTCTTTAGATAGGCGCGGATCGTATTAGCTATAAATTCCGCCCCCGGTCCGTCTAACGAGTATACTACGAGTATCTACTTCTCCCTCTCTTAGGGCTCGACCGCTTATAGAGGTTATAGTTATAGAATCCTACGAGCCGCTACTATTCTTACGTATTCTCCTAATCCGGCGCTATTAAGCTAGAGTTTACTACTATCCCGTACTATAATCTATTCTAGGTCTACTATCTTAGCGATAATTAGCGCTACTACTTTCTCGGGTAATCCGAAATTCTTTTATACTAGACTATATAGTTCCGATAGCTCGACATCTTTCTCTTTTAAGATCGCTAGTATCGGCTAGCGGTTTTCGTCTAGTCGTTAGCGGTCGTCGTCGTCTATATTAGGATGTTACTAATAAGGAAATACTACGTAGAAGGAGTTCGAGAATAGAGGAGGTATACGCGATATTAGAACTATTCTTCGTCGAAGCTATATACGGTAACCGTACGGGCCGTATAATCGAGGGCGGCGGGACCTATATCGGCCCGGTTACTATACTAATACTCGTAGAAGCCTCGTAAATCGCGTAACATAATCGCCGTAAAAATAAGGTTACTCGGTCGGGAGAATCGTTACGACTCGGAATAAGCCGTAGCGCCGCGATTACGACTAGATCTTCGCGGCTAGCTAGCCTCTTCTAAAAAAGGCTATCGTACGCGAGTCTTCTTAACGATTCTCCTTACNCGATATTAGAACTATTCTTCGTCGAAGCTATATACGGTAACCGTACGGGCCGTATAATCGAGGGCGGCGGGACCTATATCGGCCCGGTTACTATACTAATACTCGTAGAAGCCTCGTAAATCGCGTAACATAATCGCCGTAAAAATAAGGTTACTTAGTTAGGAGAATCGTTACGACTCGGAATAAGCTGTAGCGCCGCGATTACGACTAGATCTTCGCGGCTAGCTAGCCTCTTCTAAAAAAGGCTATCGTACGCGAGTCTTCTTAACGATTCTCCTTACTACCTTCGACGAGGTCTATTCTTCTAGCGGGTATACCTAGTCGTACGCCTTTACTAAGTTCCCCGCAGCTCTAAGATCGTCTAGATTATACTAAGTATTATGCGCGTCGCTATAACCTAGCTACTTTATAAGATACTACGTTACGGGGCGGCCGCGCCGAATAGTAGTACGCCGGTTTACTAGTCTCTCGATCTTATACGAGTCGCCTTCGTCCTAGTTACCTAGTCCTTCGGCCGTAGTAATTAGTAAAAGATTATAGTTAACTTAGCGGTTATAGGGATCTAGTCCTACCGGAGCCTTTTCTAAGTATGCGATCGAGATAACGGGGTAGATTTTTATAATAGGGGGTAGATCGATCCGATATACTAGTCGACCGACGCGCTCTAGGACCTTAAAAGGTCCCTTATAGCGGTAACTAAATTTACGCGATTACCCTAGGACTTTATAACTTAACGGATCGTACCTAGCTTATAGTCGAAGTATAACTATATCGCTAGGGCGAAGTATTAAGGGTTTATACTTCCTATTATACCGCTCCTTTATCTTAACGGCGGCCTAAGCGATAGCGTCGTTAACTTCCTTTTAGATCCGGCCTCTCTCCGCCGCCCGATCGTACGGATAGTCGTCTAAATTTACTAGCTAGTCTAGATTTGTTTTAGACCCTATTACGATCTTATTAGGCGACTAGCTAGTTATTACGCTATAGGCGTTATTAAGCGTAGCTTATAATAGAGGAAGGTATAGCGTCTAGTCGCTATCCGGGTAGTTAGCGAGCTAGTATTATAATACTATCTCTACCGTCTAATTAGTCCTCTCCGACTACCCGTCGGTTTAGGGGTAGTACGCCGACGAGGTTAGTAATTTCGCGTTCAATCTCGAGAAGACCCCTTTTATAAATCCTAATAGCTATCGAGGATCGCGATCGCCTATTACTACTACTAAGAAGCTTATATCTATTATATAAAGGCGGTCGATCTATATAATGCCCTATTACGAGGCATCCTAGTCTTCGCGGCTTAGCATAATAGCTACCTTCTTCGCGAATTTGCATATTAATGTTAAGAAAGCGTTTATTCCCGTTAGGCTAGGCGGTAACGCCGTTACTAAATCGATCGTAACGGTATAGAATATACCTCCCGTCGGCGGGATTAGCTATAATTCGCTATATAGCGCGTATCGCTACGTTCGCAATAAAAGGTACGGATAGTAATGCTCGATATATTTACGTAATTTTCTACTTATACTATAGATGTAAAAGGAGGCTTAAAGGCGGTCGTACGAGCGATAGAAGCCCTAATAGTATCGATCGTCGTAGGCCTACTCGAAAACTTCTTAGACTATAGACTAAGGGATATAAAGGCGCTCGTAACCGGCCGCCGATTTACGGTAGTATAGGAGGCTATCGCGTTCGAAGAATTTAATCCCTAGCGGGTTATTAAATTCGTCGCCTACGAAGGGGTCTTTACCTTTATCGTATAGTACTAACGCTTTAGTAAGTGTCGGTACGTCTACTCCGTTAAGATATAGGCGCTCGAGAGCGTTTCGCGCTTATACTCTACGTACTAATCGTTATACTACTACCTACTATTCGTCCTACTCGTAAGCTAACGCGAGGCGTTACTTAAATTTCGGGTCGATCTCTACTAATATAGCGTAGAAAGCGGGCTATAATTCGACCTTACCCTAGTACGTAAAGGGATCGAGGTTCTCGGCATTAGGTTCCTCCTTCGGCGTCTCGGTATCGCCTAGTAAGCGACTTAGAGCGTCTAGGACTAGGTATATCCTACCCGGCCGGTATACTATATTAATACGGAATTACGAGAGGAATAGCGAAGCCCTTACTAGCTTAAGATTCTACTTACCTATATCGGTAGTCGTTATTATCGAGATCGCGTTAGTAAGGCCTACGGCGGCGTAATAATTAGTAAAGATCGTCGTAGTATAAGCCGAAGTATACATTAAGTGCCCGATCTTCTTTACTATCTATACGATCCCGGAGTACTCTAATTCCGTTAGCTAATACCGCTTTTTAGCGTCGCTTAGACTACGGCTAAGAAATAATATCGGCTATATATAATAGCGAGGGAAGAGCTACGCCTTTCCTTTATTATCGAAGATCGGATCGGGGTCGCCCTTAACGTAGTAGACTACTACGCCGTAACTAAACTCCCTCGAGGA
>LFZN01000544.1:0-18971 GCA_001578235.1 Pseudocercospora eumusae
GATTCTATATCTATATTTACTATATATTTCCGAACCCTTTCCCTAATTACTTAGGTTACGAAGTATAGGTCGATTATACTTTTACTAGATCTCGCTTCCTACGTCGTTAGTCTCTTTAGGGTTACTATCTCTAGTCCTTCCCTTTCTATTACGTCGATTAATCTTCCCGCTAGGTAGTAATATGCCGGTATAAAGTCGGATCCCTAGAGTAGGTAGTAGAGGTTAAAGTCTCCGACTATTACCTACTATCGATCGTCCTATATTATCGTTAGGATCCTTACTAGGGTATTAAGTTAAGTACTACTTCTTAATTCCGGCGGTAGGTTATAGATGTAATAGATCTTTATCGGGCCTTAAGCGGTATATATCCTTATCGTAGTCGAGTCCCCGTCCTCTTAGTCTATAAGTTCCTAAGAATCTATAGAGATCTCTTTACTAACGTAGATATAGGTTCTTAGCGTTCCCTTCTTATATATAATTATATAGTATCTTAGGTCCTTTACTATTATAGGTTTTAAGGAGTATAGGTTTAACTATAGTTCCTAGATCGCTATAACGTAGTAGTATTTCGGTTAGAGGGCTTAGAGGAAGCTTCTCTATACTTTATCTTTACTCTTATTAACGTTATACTATATAATCGTTAACGTCGTCGTATTATTTATTAGGATTAATCTATTTAATCCTATTAGTTTTCCCCTTAACTAAGGATCTCCTCTTAGGAGGTATCCTTACTTATTTAGGGTACTATTTAGTTAAGTTTCCTTTAGTTAGGGTCTCTCCCTACTTAGTTAATATGCCTCGGTCTTCCTATCTATAGGTTATTCCTTATAGTAGGGGGGGTAGTCTCCTCCTCTCTTTACCGCTTATTCGGGATATATATTCTTTATCGGTTTAGTTCTTCCTATTCGGGGGTATAGTATCTCTACGGCGAGGTCGTTCTAGCCTCCCTCGCTCTCTCTTAGGCTCTAATTCTTACTAAGCATTCCTTAGCCTAAGATAGGTACTTTCTTCCGTAGTTTATATACCTCGCGTTTTCTTTCGGTTCCTTATACTCCTTTACTTAGTATCCTTATGTATAGTAGGAGCACGTCTTTAATGTCTTTAGGTACCTTACTACTAGGTGTCCGTATTACTAGTACTTATAGTACTATAGGATCCTATAGGTATTTATATAGATTTCTATATCTATCCTTTCGTAGTCTTAGAAGAGTCCCCTTTCTAGGAGTATATTAGCCTATTCTATACTCCTAACCTATACGATAAGTAATAACCTCGTCTTCTTATCCTCGATCTTTCTTTTAACCTATACTAGCTTAGTAATTTATATCCCTAGGTACGTATATTAGTTTTCCTTCTAAAGCTAGGCGATATTATCTTAAATTTAGAATATTCTAGTTATGCCGTAGGCTATAACTATAAACTACTAGCGCGAGACCTTCGCCGTCTTTCTAATCTTCGTTGTCTACTCCTTCTAGGCTTCTAGCTTCCTTATATCCCCTTCCGCTACCGTATATAGCTTAACTACTCCTCGTCTATCCTTCTTTACCCCTATAATCTCCTTTATCCCTATCTTTTAGACGATTTCTTTCCTTATTATCTTATCGATGTCCTCTTATTCTTAGGGGTCTATAATATGGACCTTAACCGCTATCTTCTTCTCCTTTAGGCTAGCTACTTAGGCCTACGTACCTTAGTTAGTTCTTAGGGCTAGGAGAGCCCCTTTCTATACCTTTACCGTAGCCGTTCCTACTACCTTATCGACTATTATCCTTATGTCGTTCTTTAGTACTTTTAACCCTCCTAGGAGTTCTACTATTATTATCTTTAGTACTCTTTCTAGGACCTCCCTATCGGCCGCTATCGCTATCTCCTACGCCCTCTTATACGTGTCCTTCTACTCGCTTCCCTCGCCCGGGGGCCTCGTCGTCGTCGCCGTCGTCGTCGTCGCCATTTTTTTCGCTCCTTATATATAATAATAGTATGTTACGATACTTAGCTTATCTGGATATAAAGGATAAGCGAAGAGGTATAAGGAATTTATATAGACCTAGATAAGGTAGATACCGTATAAAACTAGCCTATACTATAGACTCTAAAGGATACCTAAGCTTTCCTTAGATTCGCTAACTTTTACTACCGATTTATTAAAGGATTCTTACGTATTGCCCGAGCGATAATAGCGCTTACCCGGAAGGATAGGAAACTATTTATATAGATACCTACCGCTTAATCTACTTTCGAAGAACTAAAACGGGCCTTTATAGAGGACCCTATCCTTATATATTACGATCTAGCGTTACCTATTATAGTAGAGATAGACGCTTCGGACTTTATAGTAGTAGGAATCCTATCTTAATAGCATTAAGAAAAGAACGCGTAGTTACTAGTCGCCTACTACTCTAGTAAGATAAGCCTAGCCGAAATTAACTACGAGATCTACGATAATGAACTCCTAGCTATTATAAAGGCATTTAAACGCTAGAGGCTAGAGCTAGAAGGGTCCCCGTAACTAATCCGGGTTATTACCGACTATAGGAACTTAGTATATTATATAACGACTAAGATACTTAACCGTAGGTAAGCCCGATAGTTAGAATTTCTTAGTAGGTTTTAGTTCGAAATTACCTATCGCCCCGGCGCTTAAGGTACTAAACCTAACTCGCTTACGCGCCGTTCCGCTAATATACTAACTCCTAGTAATCTCTTAGATCTACGTACTACCGCCTAATAGTAAGTAATATAAAAACCGTATAACTTTAACTTACCGGCTATAACTAACCTCTATACCTACGCTATACGCTCGATCGTCGACCCTATGCCTAAAGGGGACTATATCGATTTAGAAACCCTCCGTTCGGATATCTATAACGGTAGCCGTAACGATAAACTAGTTTACGAGGTAAAGTAATACCTTCGCTATTAAATAATACCTAGCGCTAGTAGCTTATCGACCTCCTTATCGCCCTTTAAATACTATATAGAGGATAATATACTATAGTACCGTAACTATTTATATATACCGACTAAACTATCCTCCCTCTATACCCGAATCCTTTATACTAACTACGACCTACCGATAGTAGGATACCTTAGTAGGAACTATACCTTCGACTTAGTTACATGTAACTACTACTAGCCTATAGTTCGAGAGGATATAGGACGCTTCGTAGCCTATTACTATATCTATATCCGAACTAAGCCGTCTCGATAATCTAAAGCTAGCCTATTATAACCTCTTATAGTACCGATATAACGATAGTAATATATTACTATAGATTATATAACTAGTCTACTACCTACGAGTAGTAGAGACTACGAATACGATACTATTCTAGTCGTAGTAGATAGGTTAACTAAGATGCGATACTTCGTCCCTATAGTTAGTAGAAGTAGAGGTACCGACGCGGCATATATAGCCGATATCTTCCTAGACTATATATAGAAACTCTATAGCTTACTAGAGACTATTATATCGGACCGAGGCCCTTAATTCGTATCTAACTTCTAGAATTACCTATACTAGCGCCGCCGTATCGATACCTACTTATTTACCGCGCGATACCCTTAAACCGACGGATAAACCGAACGTTTTAACTCTACTTTAGAAGCCTACCTCCGGGCTTTCGTAAACTACGCTAAGGACGACTAAAAGGACTAGCTACTTATAGCTAAATTCGCGGCTAATAACGCTATTAACGACTCCCTCGGTATATCGCTATTCTTTATATATTATAGTTACTACCCTCGTATAGGTATAAAGCCTATTCGTAATTAAGCTACTATTATTACCTCTAAGGATATATTAGCTTAGGTAGACTAACTAGAACGAACCTTAGAATACGCTATCTACGCCTTAAAATAGTTATAAGCCCGAATAGAAAAGTTAGCTAACGAGTCTCGTCGAATAGTCCCTATATATAAAATCGGGTAAGAGGTCTAGCTATCGACTAACGGCCTAGCGACTAATTATAACCGGAAACTAGAATTATATTATTATAGGCCCTTTAAGATTACTTAAGCTATCTCGCCTTATACCTATTAGCTTAAGCTACCTATATCTATAAAGGTTTATAATATCTTCTACGTTAGTCTTCTATCCTTACTATCCTCGCTCGAACTTATACCTAGGTAGGAGACTATACCTCCGTAATTAGTAACTATATCTAAGGACGGTAAAGAATATAAAGTAGATAGTATTATCGATTCTCGATAACGTAAACGGAAGCCCTTTAAGTATAAGGTTACGTAGCGGGGCTACGATATAAAGGAAGTAATATAGAAACTAATTAAGAACGTTACTACTACTACTACTATTATCGCTACGTATTACATACGATACTCTAATAAGCTAAAACCGAGAACTAACGAGGCTTCTATACCCCGTTAATATAATATATAAGCTATAATACGCCTATTAATAGTAAATCGAGGTAGCGCTATAGATAGCGCTACCCTAGAAGAGGGGGGTAGTATTACGGATCTCGCCTAAGTATATAGTCCGGTACTTAGCGTATATCTAGTTACGACTACGTATTCTTAGTTATAGCTTAGTATAGATTACCTTTAGCGAATTTCTCTCTCGTAGTATAGTTTCCTTCTCTCTTTACTCTTCGTTATTATTAGATAGCTATTTAGTACGTTTTAAGCTACTTCCTAATAACCTTACCTATTTAGCTATCTTCTATATATCTTTAGGTTTTTTTATAAGTATCCTAATAGTAAATCTCTATTCCTATATTTTATCCCTCTTAATCTATTTCTTCTTTTCCTAAGTAGCTCTATAGTAAGCTTCCTAATCCTCTTAGAAGTATATAGTAGTCTACTTCCTTCTTACCTTCCTTACTTCCTTTACTCTCTCTATATATTCCTCTATTTAGTATAGTTATTAGTACTTAGATAGTCTACTCGAGGGTATTATAGCTTCTATAGAGTCTTATATAGCCTAGATTAGGTACTCTACTACTCTCTCGATATCGTCTTAGTTCTTAAGGTCTCTAGCCGCTATCTCCTAAGCCTTTAGTTCTAGTATTCGGTTAGTCTCTTCCTAGTTAGCCCTCTTCTAGTTAGGCTTAGCTTCGAGTTCCTATTCCTAGGTAGCTTATAGGTCGAGCTCGGTCTATATCGGTAGGTAGTCTAACGAGGATTCTATATCTATATTTATAGTATATTTTCTAACCCTTTCCCTAATTATCCGGGTTACGAAGTAGAGGTCGATTATACTTTTACTTAATCTCGCTTCCTATATAGTTAGACCCTTTAGAGTTACGATCTCTATTCCTTCCCTTTCTATTACGTCGATTAATCTTCCTACTAGGAAGTAGTATGCTAGTATAAAGTCGGATCCCTAGAGTAGGTAGTAGAGGTTAAAGTCTCCTACTATTATCTATTATCGATTATTCTATATTATAGTTAGGATCCTTACTAGGGTATTAAGTTAGGTACTACTTCTTAATTCCGGCGGTAGGTTATAGATGTAATAGATCTTTATCGGGCCCTAGGCGGTATATATCCTTATTATAGTCGAGTCTCCGTCCTCTTAGTCTATAGGTTCCTATGAATCTATAGAGATCTCCTTACTAACGTAGATATAGGTTCTTAGCGTTCCCGTCTTATATATAATTATATAGTATCTTAGATCCTTTACCGTTATTAGTTTTAAGGAGTATAGGTTTAGCTATAGTTCCTAGATCGCTATTACGTAGTAGTATTTCGGTTAGAGGGCTTAGAGGAAGCTCCTTTATACCTTATCTTTACTCTTATTAACGTTATACTATATAATCGTTAATACCGTTATATTATTTATTAGGATTAGTCTATCTAATCCTATTAGGTTTCCCCTTAACTAAGGATCTCCTCCTAAGGGGTATCCTTATTTATTTAAGGGACTATCTAGTTAAGTTTCCTTTAGTTAGGGTCTCTCCCTACTTAGTTAATATATCGCGGCCTTTCTACTTAGGGGTAGTTCCTTACGGTAGAGGAGGTAGTTTCCTTCTCTCTTTATCTCTTATTCGGGTTATATATTCTTTATCGGTTTAGCTCGTCCTACTTAGGGGTATAGTACCTCTACGGTAAGGTCGTTCTCGCCTCCCTCGCCCTCTCTTAGGCTCTAATTCTTACTAGGTATTCCTTAGCCTAAAGGGGGTATTTTCTTCCGTAGTTTATATACCTAGCGTTTTCTTTCGGTTCTATATACTCCTTAACCTAGTATCCTTATATATAGTAGGAGTACGTGTTTATAGTCTTTAGGTACCTTACTACTAGGTATCCGTATTACTAGTACTTATAGTACTATAGGATCCTATAAGTATTTATATAGATTTCTATATCTATCCTTTCGAAATCCTAGAAGAGTCCTCTTTCTAGGAGTATATTAGCTTATTCTATACTCCCTACCTATACGATAAGTAATAACCTCGTCTTCGTATCTTCGATCTTTCTCTTAACCTATACTACCTTAGTAATTTAAATCCCTAGGCATATGTATTAGTTTTCCTTCTAAAGCTAGGTAATATTATCTTATATTTTAAAGATTCTAGTTATACTATAGGCTATAACTATAAACTACTAGCGCGAGACCTTCGCCGTCTTTCTAATCTTCGTTATCTACTCCTTCTAGGTTTTAAGCTTCTTTATATCCCCTTCCGCTACCGTATAGAGCTTAACTACTCTACGCCTATCTTTCTTTACCTCTATAATCTCTTTTATCCCTATCTTTTAGACGATTTCTTTCCCTATTATTTTATCGAGATCCTCTTATTCTTAGGGGTCTATAATGTAAACCTTAATAGCTATCTTCTTCTCCTTAAGGCTAGCTACCTTCGCCTATATATCTTAGCTAGTTCTAAGAGCTAGAAGAGCTCCTTTCTATACTTTTACTATAGCCGTTCCTACTACCTTATCGACTATTATCCTTATATCGTTCTTTAGTACTTTTAAACTTCTTAAGAGTTCTACTATTATTATCTTTAGCGCTCTTTCCGGAACCTCCCTATTAGCCGCTATTACTATCTCCTACGCCCTCTTATACGTTTCCCTCTACTCGCTTTCTTCGCCCGGGGGCCTCGTCGTCGTCGTAGTCTTCGTCGCCATGCCGTCGCTATTATAGCATAGTCTATTGGAGGAAATAAATAGGGTACTAGAACTTAGGGCTCGAGAAATAGTAACGAGAAACCTCCGGGATATAGAAGACATCGAGAGGGTAGTAGAAGACCTAGTTAGGGCTATCTAAGAAGCGATAGAAGCGACTATACCCTATAATAGACCATTAAAGTATTAATAACTATACTAGATATAAGAATGTACGGAGAAAGTAAGAGAAGTAAGAAGGGTAAGAAGGAAGTAGACGGTAACCTACTCTTAAGAGGACTAGGAGGCTTACTATAGAGCTACTTAGGATAAGAAGAGCTAGATAAAAAGGGATAAAAGGTAGGAATAGAGATCTACTATCGGAATACTTATAGAAAAACCGGAAGAAATGTAGAGGATTACTAGATAGGTAAGGTAACCTACTTAGGAGAAAGATTAACTACCCTAATGTCCTACTATTAAGGATAGGTAGGGTAGAATATATACTACTAACGAAGGAAAAGTAAGAGCCCTAGGATAATACTTCTTCGGAGGGTAAGTAGAAGTAGACCTTACGGATATCTAAGGAGCTTAACTCGAGTTACCTAAGGAAGGAACGAAATAGTAACTAGAGACGGGTATAAAGGAAGTTATAATAACTATCTTAAAGCTCCTAGGAAAGAAAGCCCCTAAACCCGATAAGGTATATAATAAAATACTTAAAGCGTATAAGGAAACGCTAGCCCCGGCTCTATCTAATATATAGCCTATATAAAATACGGATAGTACCTAAGGTACTTTAGAGAATCCCTTACTATAGTACTCTAGAAGCTATAAAAGGAAGACTACTCCTAACTTAAGTTATACCGACTAATAGCGCTCCTAAACATAATAGGGAAACTCCTAGAGAAGCTAGTCGTAAGGAGGCTTATAGAGTTCGTAGAGGAGTATAATATCCTACTAGAGGAATAAATAGGGGGAAGAGTAAAGAGATCTACCTTTATAGTAGTAGAACTTATTACGGAATAGATTAGATATATATAGTACTACGGGAAAAATAAAGCGGCGTTACTCCTCTTACTTAATATATTAGGAGCCTTCGATAATATCTCGTACGAAAGACTAATCTATATTCTAAGGTAAAAGAGAATACTAGTATAGATAGTCTAATTTATATAAACATTCCTAAGAGAGAGGATAACCTAATTACTCCTAGGGAGTAGATTCTACATCTATATAAGTACCTCAAATGGCGACGACGACGACGGCGACGACGGCGAGGCCCCCGGGCGAGGGAAGCGAGTAGAAGGACACGTGTAAGAGGGTATAGGAGATAGCGATAGCGGCCGATAGGGAGGTCCCGGAAAGAGTATTAAAGATAATAATAGTAGAACTCTTAGGAGGGTTAAAAGTACTAAAGAACGATATAAGGATAATAGTCGATAAGGTAGTAGGAACGGCTACGGTAAAGGTATAGAAGGGGGCTCTCCTAGCCCTAAGAACTAACTAAGGTACGTAGGCCTAAATAGCTAGCCTAAAGGAGAAGAAGACGGCGGTTAAGGTCTATATTATAGACCCCTAGGAATAAGAGGACATCGATAAGATAATAGGGAAAGAAATCGTCTAAAAGATAGGGATAACGGAGATTATAGGAGTAAAGAAGGATAAACGAGGAGTAATTAAGCTATATACGGTAGCGGAAGGGGATATAAGGAAGCTAGAAGCCTAGAAGGAGTAGATAACGAAGATTAGAAAGACGGCGAAGGTCTCGCGCTAGTAGTTTATAGTTATAGCCTATAGTATAACTAGAACATTCTAAATTTAAGATAATATTACCTAGCTTTAGAAGGAAAACTAATATACGTACCTAGGGATCTAAATTACGAAGGTAGTATAGGTTAAAAGGAAGATCGAAGATAAGAAGACGAGGTTATTACTTATCGTATAGGTCGGGAGTATAGAATAGGCTAATATACTCCTAGAAAGGGGACTCTTCTAAGACTACGAAAGGATAGATACGGAAATCTATATAAATACCTATAGGATCCTATAGTACTATAAGTACTAGTAATACGGATACCTAGTAGTAAGGTACCTAAAGATATTAAATACGTACTCCTACTATATATAAGGATATTAGGTAAAGGAGTATAAGGAACCGAAAGAGAACGCGAGGTATATAAACTATAGAAGAAAATACCTATCTTAGGCTAAGGAATACCTAGTAAGAATTAGAGCCTAAGAGAGAGCGAGGGAGGCTAGAACGACCTCGCCGTAGAGGTACTATACCCCCGAATAGGAGGAGCTAAACCGGTAAAGAATATATAACCCGAATAAGAGGTAAAGGGAGGAGGAGACTACCCCCCCCTACCGTAAGGAATTACCTATAGATAGGAAGACTAAGATATATCGACTAAGTAGGGAGAGACCCTAACTAAAGGAAACTTAACTAAATAGTACCCTAAATAAATAAGGATACCTCCTAAGAGGAGATCCTTAGTTAAGGGGAAGACTAATAGGACTAGATAGATTAATCCTAATAAATAATACGACGACGTTAACGATTATATAGTATAACGTTAATAAGAGTAAAGATAAAGTATAGAGAAGCTTCCTCTAAGCCCTCTAACCGAAATACTACTACGTTATAGCGATCTAGGAACTATAGTTAAACCCGTACTCCTTAAAACCTATAACGGTAAAGGACCTAAGATACTACTTAATTATATATAAGAAGGGAACGCTAAGAACCTATATCTACGTTAGTAAAGAGATCTCCCTAGATTCTTAGGAACCTATAGACTAAGAGGACGGGGACTCGACTATAATAAGGATATATACCGCTTAAGGCCCGATAAAGATCTATTATATTTATAACCTACCGCCGGAATTAAGAAGTAGTACCTAACTTAATACCCTAATAAGGATCCTAACGATAATATAGGACGATCGATAGTAGGTAATAGTCGGAGACTTTAACCTATACTACCTACTCTAGGGATCCGACTTTACACCGGCATACTACTACCTAGCGGGAAGATTAATCGACGTAATAGAAAGGGAAGGAATAGAGATAGTAACCCTAAAGGGACTAACGACGTAAGAAGCGAGATCTAGTAAAAGTATAATCGACCTATACTTCGTAACCTAAGTAATTAGGGAAAGGGTTCGAAAATATATAGTAAATATAGATATAGAATCCTCGTTAGACTACCTACCGATTTAGACGGAGATCGATCTATAGGCTACTTAGGAATAAGAACCCGAAGCGAAACTAAACTAGAAGAGGGCTAACTAGGACGAGACTAATAGATTACTAGAACTAAGAGCCTAGGAAATAGCGGCGAGAGACCTTAGGAACTAGGACGATATCGAGAGAGTAGTAGAACATCTAATCCGAGCTATATAAGAAGCTATAGAAGTAACGGTACCCTCGAGTAAACTATTTAAGTATTAGTAACTATACTAGACGGAGGAATATACGGAGAAAGTAAAGGAAGTAAGAAAGGTAAGGAGGAAGTAAACTACTACGTACTCTTAAGAGGACTAGGACGTATACTATAGGGCTACTTAAGAAAAGAAGAAATAGATTAAGAGAGATAAGATATAGGAGTAGAGATCTATAGTAGGGATACTTATAAAAAAGCCCGAAGATATATAGAGGATAATAAAATAGGCGAGGTAACCGACTTAAGATAGAGACTAACTACCCTAATTCCCTAATATTAAGGACGGGTAAGGAAATACCTATACTACTAACGAGGATAAAGCGGGAGTCTTAAGACGATACTTCTTCGGCGGCTACGTAGAAGCTAACCTAATAGATATTCGAGGGGTAGAAGTAGAGCCGCCGATAGATAGGACTAAATAGAAGCTAGAAACGGATATAAAGGAGGTTATAGTAACTATAGCGAAACTTCTAAGTAAGAAAGCCCTAGGCCTAGATAGGGTATATAATATTATATTTAAAGCCTATAATAAGACGCTAGCCCCGGCGATAGCTAATATCTTTACGGCCTATATAGAATAAGGATACTACCTAAAACGGTTTAAGGAATCCCTTACTATAGTACTTAAGAAGCTATAGAAAGAGGACTACTCTTAACTTAAGTTATACCGACTAATTATACTCCTAAATATAATAGGTAAGCTCCTAAAAAAAGTAGTAGTAAGGAGGCTTATAGAGTTCGTAGAAGAGTATAAAGTACTACCGGAGGAATAAATAGGGGAGAGAGTAAAGAGATCTACCCTAATAGCGGTCGAGCTTATTACGGAGTAGATTAAATATATATAGTACTACGGAAAGAATAAAGTAGCGTTACTCCTCTTACTCGATATCTGCGGAGTATTCGATAACGTCTTATACGAGAGACTAATATATATCCTAAGGTAAAAGAGAATATTAATATAGATAGTCGAATTTATCTAATCGTTCCTAAAAGAGAGGACGACCTAACTACTCCTAGGAAGATATAAGTTAACCTCTATTTAGATAAATACGGGAATACCCTAAGGATTAACCCTCTTACCGATTCTCTTCCTCGTATTCGTCGCGGATCTTCTACCGAAACTTAGAACGGATAAGATATTAGCATTAGGATTCGTCGATAATACTAACATCCTAGCTTAGTTAGACTTAATAGAAGAGAACTATAGAATCCTAGAAAAGTAATACGAGGAGTACGAAATATAGGTACGGAAATATAGAGCTAAATTCGCGCTAGAGAAGTACTAACTAATCTACTTTAGTAAAGCGAAGACTAAATATAATATAAAAGCGCCGATTATAATCTAGGGATACCTTACTAAGCCTACCCTAGAACTACGAGTCCTAGGAATATAGCTAGACCCGAAACTAAGCTAGGGCCTATAGGTTAAGAAAGTATAGATAAGAGCTAACGCGAATAGGTAATCTATCGAAAGACTAACGGCCTTAATATAGGGAGTAATATTCGATAAAGCGAAGACTATATATAAAGCGATTATAAAGCTAGCTATACTATATAGGGCCTAAGTCTAGGTAGTATAGGATAAGACCCCGAAGAGGATTATAGAACTACTTAATAGAGTCTAAGCCTAATACCTAAGAAGAGTTACGGGAGTATATAAATCTACCCTTATTAAGGTATTAGAAATAGAGATAGGATCGCTACTAATATACTAATACCTTAAAGGAATAAAGTACTAATACGCTATTAAAACGACCCTATACCCGGCCTAGGAAACTATTAAGGACGCGCTCGAGAAGATCCGCGACTAAGTACCGTAGGGAAGGAAAAGGGTTTATAGGCCCGAGAGAAAGGTCTAAAAAGAGGTAGATCTAGCCCGAGGAATAGAAATCTAATATAAGGTATTCTAAGCTATAGAGAAAAGGGAGGGAAGAAGAGGCTAAAGTATAGTAGAGGAGATAGCGAGAATACTCTAGGAAGAAGAATAGAGAGAAATACCGAGGAGAAATAGGATACTAAAAGCGTTAACGACCTTTAGGAGTAATAATAACCGGATCTATAAAGACCTAAAGAGGGCGGAAGTAAGTATAGCGATATAACTACGCTCTAAGTATATCGGTCTTAGAGCCTACCTATATTAGAGAAGAGTCCTAGGTATAGAAAGTAAAGCTTACCTATATAGCTACCCGGCTTAAAACCCTAAGTATATACTACTAGTATATAAACGATAAAGGAAAGGGAGGAGCGAGTAGAGATACTAGATAAAAGAGAGAGAATACGATAAAATTATTATAAATAAAGAAGATATAAGAAGAATTACGAAGTAAATTATTAGAGAGGGATATCTCGAATAATACGTACTAGCCTAAGAGATAGAGGAATAGATAGAGAGAAGGGGGGAGGAGAAGGAGGGGAGTAAAGAGGAGGGAGTATAGGGGTAGTAGGTAAGGTAGTTAGAGGGTAAACGCTATAACATAAGTATACCCTAGAGGAAGTTAAACCGAAGGATAAGGGAAGGAAGGATATAACGAAGGTAAGGAGGAGAGGTTTTTACTAGCGAGCCTAGTTTCCTTTTTATAGAACACATAGCGTTAGACCTATATAGGCCGATAGGCACCAAAACAGGCAAATGAAAGATCTATCTATCTATCTATCTAATTACTCCTAGGGAGATATAAGTTAACCCCTATCTAGATAAACATAGGAATACCCTAAAGCTCTACCCTATTACCGATACTCTTTCTAATATTCGTAGCGGACCTCCTACCGAAGCTTAAATTAGATAAGACATTAGTATCGGGATTCGTAGATAATACTAATATCGTAGTATAGTCGAACTCGATAGAAGAAAACTATAGAATCCTAGAAGAATAATATAAGGAGTACGAAGCGTAGGTAAAGAAATATAGGGCGAAATTCGTACTAGAGAAGTATTAACTAATCTACTTTAGTAAAGCGAAGATAAAGCATAATATAAAGGTACCGATAATAATCTAAGGCTACCTAACCTAACCTACCTTAGAGCTACGAGTCCTAGGAATATAGCTAGACCCGAAACTAAGCTAGGGCCTATAGGTAAAGAAAGCATAGATAAGAGCTAACGCGAATAGATAATCGATCGAAAGACTTATAGTATCGATATAGGGCGCGATATTCGATAAGGTAAAGACGATATATAAGGTAATCGTAAAACTAGCGATACTATATAGAGCTTAGGTTTAGGTAGTATAAGATAAAATACCGAAGAGAGTTATAGATCCTATAAGTAGAGTCTAAGCTTAGTACCTAAGGAGAGTTATTAGGGCATATAAATCTACCCCGATAAGAGTACTAGAAATAGAGATAGGATCGCCGCCTATATACTAATACCTAAAGGGAATAAGGTACTAATACGCTATAAAATCGACTCTATACCCGGTCTAGAAAACTATTAGGGAAGTACTAAAAAAGATCTAGAGCTAGGCCTATAAAAGAAAGAGAAGGATAAATAGACCCGAGCGGAAAATATAAAAAGAGGAGGACCTCGCCCGAGGAAAGGAGACCTTTTATAAAGTATATAAGACTATAGAGAGGAGGGAAGGGAAAAGAGGCTAAAGTAGGGCGGAAGAAATAGTAAGGATACTCTAGGAAGAAGAATAGGAAGAAACTCTAAGAAGAAACGGTATACCGAAAGTACTAACTACCTTTAGAAGCTATAACTACTAGATCTATAAAGGCCTAAAAAGGGCGGAGGCGAGTATCGCTATATAGCTACGCTCTAAATATATAGGACTAAGAGCTTACCTATATTAAAGAAGAGTCCTAGGAATAGAAAGTAAGGCTTACCTATATAGCTACCTATCCTAAAACCCTAAATACATACTACTAGTATATAACCGATAGAGAAAGGGAAGAAGTAAGTAGAGATACTAAGTAAAAGAGAGGGAGTACGATAAGATAATTACAAATAAGGAGGATATTAGAAGAATTATAAGATAGATTATTAGAGAGGGATACCTAGAATAGTACGCCCTAGTCTAGGAAACGGAGGAATAGATAGAGAGGAGAAAGACGGAGATAAAAGGAAACGGAGAGGAGGAAGTATTAGGGTAGTAGGTAAGGTAGTTATAGGGTAATACTATAATACTAGTACACCCTAGAAGAAGTAGAACCGAGGGAAGGATAAGGAAGCGAAAGAGATATTAGGGATAGAGGAGAGGTTTTCACTAGTTAGCCTAGTTTCCTTTCTATAGAATCCATAGCTATAGACCTATATAGGCCGTTAGGCACCAAAACAGGCAAATGAAATATCTATCTATCTATCTATATTATTCTTCTAGGATTCTATAGTTCTCCTCTATAGAGTCTAACTATACTAGGATATTAGTATCGTCGACGAATCCTAATGCTAATATCTTATTAGATTTAAGCTTTAGTAGGAGATCCGCGACGAATATAAGGAAGAGTATCGGTAAGAGGGTTAATCCTTAAGGTATTCCTATAATTATTTAGATAGGGGCTAACTTATATCTCCCTAGGAGTAGTTAGGTCGTCCTCTCTTTTAGGAATAACTAGACGAATTCGACTATCTATGTTAGTATTCTCTTTTACCTTAGGATATATATTAGTCTCTCGTATAAGATATTATTAAAGGCTCCCGAGATGTCGAGTAAGAGGAGTAAGGCTACTTTATTCTTTCCGTAGTACTATATATATCTAATCTACTCTATAATAAGCTCTACTACTATAAGGGTAGATCTCTTTACCCTCCCGCCTATTTACTCCTCCGGTAGGACTTTATATTCCTCTACGAACTCCGTAAGCCTCCTTACTACTACCTTTTCTAGGAGTTTACCTATTATATTTAGGAGTATAATCGGTCGGTATAACTTAAGTTAGGAGTAGTCCTCTTTCTATAGTTTCTTAAGTACGATAGTAAGGGATTCCTTAAACCGTTTTAGGTAGTATCCTTATTCTATATAGGCTATAAAGATATTAGCTATAGCTAGGGCTAGCGTCTTTTTATATACTTTAAGTATAATATTATACGAGGTAAAGTAATACCTTCGCTATTAAATAATACCGAGCGCTAGTAGCTTATCGGCCTCCTTATCGCCCTCTAAATACCGTATAGAGGATAATATACTATAGTACCGTAACTATTTATACGTACCGACTAAACTATCCTCCCTCTATACCCGAATCCTTCGTACTAACTACGACCTACCGATAGCGGGATACCCTAGTAGGAACTATACCTTCGACTTAGTTACGTGTAACTACTACTAGCCTATAGTTCGAGAGGATATAGGACGCTTCGTAGCCTATTACTATATCTATATCCGAACTAAGCCGTCTCGATAATCTAAAGCTAGCCTATTATAACCTCTTATAGTACCGATATAACGATAGTAATATATTACTATAGATTATATAACTAGTCTACTACCTACGAGTAGTAAAGACTATAAATACGATACTATTCTAGTCGTAGTAGATAGGTTAACTAAGATACGATACTTCGTCCCTATAGTTAGTAGAAGTAGAGGTACCGACGCGGTATATATAGCCGATATCTTCCTAGACTATATATAGAAACTCTATAGCTTATTAGAGACTATTATATCGGACCGAGGCCCTTGATTCGTATCTAACTTCTAGAATAACCTATACTAGCGCCGCCGTATCGATACCCGCTTATTTACCGCGCGATACCCTTAGACCGATAAATAAACCGAACGTTTTAACTCTACCTTAGAAGCCTACCTCTAGGCTTTCGTAAACTACGCTAAGGACGACTAAAAGGACTAGCTACTTATAGCTAAATTCGCGGCTAATAACGCTATTAACGACTCCCTCGGTATATCGCTATTCTTTACGTATTATAGTTACTACCCTTATATAGGTATAAAGCCTATTCGTAATTAAGCTACCGTTATTACCTCTAAGGATATATTAGCTTAGGTAGACTAACTAGAACGAACCTTAGAATACGCTATCTATACCTTAAAATAGTTATAAGCCCGAATAGAAAAGTTAGCTAACGAGTCTCGTCGAGTAGTCCCTATATATAAAATCGGGTAAGAGGTCTAGCTATCGACTAACGGCCTAGCGACTAATTATAACCGGAAACTAGAATTACGTCGTTATAGGCCCTTTAAGATTACTTAAGCTATCTCGCCTTATACCTATCGGCTTAAGCTACCTATATCTATAAAGGTTTATAACGTCTTCTACGTTAGTCTTCTATCCCTACTATCCTCGCTCGAACTTATACCTAGGTAGGAGACTATACCTCTATAATTAGTAACTATATCTAAGGACGGTAAAGAATATAAAGTAGACGGTATTATCGATTCTTAATAACGTAAACGGAAGCCCTTTAAGTATAAGGTTACGTAGCGGGGCTACGATATAAAGGAAGTAATATAGAAACTAATTAAGAACGTTACTACTACTACCGCTATCGTCGCTATATATTATATACGATACTCTAATAAGCTAAAACCGAGAACTAACGAGGCTCCTATACCCCGTTAATATAATATATAAGCTATAATACGCCTATTAATAGTAAATCGAGGTAGCGCTATAGATAGCGCTACTCTAGAAGAGGGGGGTAGTATTACGGATCTCGCCTAAGTATATAGTCCGGTACTTAGTATATATCTAGTTACGACTACGTATTCTTAGTTACGGCTTAATATAGATTACCTTTAGCGAATTTCTCTTTCGTAGTATAGTTTCCTTCTCTCTTTACTCTTCGTTATTATTAGATAGCTATTTAGTACGTTTTAAGCTACTTCGTAATAACCTTACCTATTTAGCTATCTTCTATATATCTTCGGGTTTTTTTATAAGTATCCCGATAGTAAATCTCTATTCCTATATTTTATCCTTCTTAATCTATTTCTTCTTTTCCTAAGTAGCTCTATAGTAAGCTTCCTAATCCTCTTAGAAGTATATAGTAATCTACTTCCTTCTTACCTTCCTTACTTCCTTTACTCTCTCTATATATTCCTCTATCTAGTATAGTTATTAGTACTTAGATAGTCTACTCGAGGGTATTATAGCTTCTATAGAGTCTTATATAGCCTAGATTAGGTACTCTACTACTCTCTCGATATCGTCTTAGTTCCTAAGGTCTCTAGCCGCTATCTCCTAGGCCTTTAGTTCTAGTATTCGGTTAGTCTCTTCCTAGTTAGCCCTCTTCTAGTTAGGCTTAGCTTCGAGTTCCTATTCCTAAGTAGCCTATAGGTCGAGCTTAGTCTATATCGGTAGGTAGTCTAACGAGGATTCTATATCTATATTTATAGTATATTTTCTAACCCTTTCCCTAGTTATCCGGGTTACGAAGTAGAGGTCGATTATACTTTTACTTAATCTCGCTTCCTATATAATTAGACCCTTTAGAGTTACGATCTCTATTCCTTCCCTTTCTATTACATCGATTAATCTTCCTACTAGGAAGTAGTATGCTAGTATAAAGTCGGATACCTAGAGTAGGTAGTAGAGGTTAAAGTCTCCTACTATTATCTATTATCGATTATTCTATATTATAGTTAGGATCCTTACTAGGGTATTAAGTTAGGTACTACTTCTTAATTCCGGCGGTAGGTTATAGATGTAATAGATCTTTATCGGGCCCTAGGCGGTATATATCCTTATCGTAGTCGAGTCTCCGTCCTCTTAGTCTATAGGTTCCTATGAATCTATAGAGATCTCCTTACTAACGTAGATATAGGTTCTTAGCGTGCCCGTCTTATATATAATTATATAGTATCTTAACAAAAAATGGCGACGACGACGACGGCGACGACGGCGAGGCCCCCGGGCGAGGGAAGCGAGTAGAAGGACACGTATAAGAGGGCGTAGGAGATAGCGATAGCGGCCGATAGGGAGGTTCCGGAAAGAGTACTAAAGATAATAATAGTAGAACTCCTTAGGGGGTTAAAAGTACTAAAGAACGATATAAGGATAATAGTCGATAAGGTAGTAGGAACGGCTACGGTAAAGGTATAGAAGGGGGCTCTTCTAGCCCTAAGAACTAACTAAGGTACGTAGGCCTAGGTTACTAGCCTAAAGGAGAAGAAGATAGCGGTTAAGGTCTACATTATAGACCCCTAAGAATAAGAGGATATCGATAAGTTAATAGGGAAAGAAATCGTCTAAAAGATAGGGATAAAGGAGATTATAGAGGTAAAGAAGGATGGACGAGGAGTAGTTAAGCTATATATAGTAGCGGAAGGGGATATAAGGAAGCTAGAAGCTTAGAAGGAGTAGATAACGAAGATTAGAAAGACGGCGAAGGTCTCGCGCTAATAGTTTATAGTTATAGCCTACGGCATAACTAGAATATTCTAAATTTAGGATAATATCGCCTAGCTTTAGAAGGAAAACTAATATACGTGCCTAGGGATATAAATTACTAAGGTAGTATAGGTTAAAAGAAAGATCGAAGATAAGAAGACGAGGTTA
>LFZN01000545.1:1051-25533 GCA_001578235.1 Pseudocercospora eumusae
TATAAGGCTAGTACTAAAAACTCTAGCGGGGAATAAGCCTTATGTTCGTAGCATCTCCGAAGATTTACTATTATAGTCTTTAGCATAATTATTAGCCCGGTAAAAGATAATAGGCTATACCGTACGGTTATAAAGATTACTAGTTTCGAGAAGACGGCATAGTTCGAGTAATATAGGGCTAATAATAGTTATCTTTTTATTACTATAGTATACCCGCGAGGAGTATAGGGGCGAGCCCTTAGACTATATCGGTTTCGAACCGTAAAGAGCCGAGACCTAGCTATGCGCCGCCTACCTTAAGGCTAGGTAGCTAGTAAGGCTAAAGATTTCCTCTTTCTCGGGGAGGACGATGCGAAGAAATAGCTTCGGGATAGGAACCTAATCGTAAAGGGGGCTATAGATTAGTAGGAAACTATTACCTTCTCGACCGGTAGGGCCGAACTAAAGATGCTTATACTCCGGGAGTTCGACATATACCGATAGTACTAGCGCCGTATTAGTAGAAAATTAAACTACGGGTAAATAAGAAACATGTTCTATAGCCTAAGTTAGTAAATAGTGCGCATAGATCCGCTTTATTAGCTAATGTATGCTTACTTGCGGCCGGACTAGGCTACGTATCTTATCTCGTATCCGTACTATACTAAGTACTAATATTAGGCGGATAGGAACATCGAGGAGAACGTAAGTTAGGCTAGATTTAAGTATATCGATCTAAACATTACTAACATGCGTAACGGCTTAGGGATCTCTATAATCTAGGGTAGCGTCTCGCTCGATACTAAGAGTAATACTAACTATACCTACGTAGTACCTAGCATGTATAAGAAGGAAAACTTCGAGGTTTAGTTCGAGCGACTTCGTACTCGCGATATACTATTAGATAGTAATATTCATAAGATTACGCCTAAGGTTCTAACCGACGAAGATCTTACGGCGGTTAGTAGTAGGTAGACGCCGGTTCTATGCCGTAAGAATAGCATTCGAATTACTAGTCCTATACTTCTACACGGCGCGCCTAGAGGATACCGGACTCGTCGAACGATCCTTCCGTAGTTTATTAAGGTATAAGAGAACGGTAATCTAGAAGTACCTAAGTCTAGTACTTTTAATAATCTCTAAGCCGCTTACGCGGATATAGTACCTAGGCCGAACTCTCTATCGGGATACCCTAACTACTATAGTACTATGCCGTATAAGTTCCCGGCGGCTATAATACTAGACATCTAGAATCTAATCTCTCGCGCTCTAGTTAGTCGACTAAGGTAGGACGATCCTATTATGGCTAATAAAGTTAAGAAGGTACTAGTAATAACTAAGGATTAGTAGAAAGTATACTTAAAGGAGTAGCGTAAGGCGGCCGCCCTAGAATTCGAGCGAAAATTCATTATAGTTAGAGACCTCGAGAAGGAATTCTTTAGATAGAAGTATAGCTTCTTCGCGAACGGAGGTAACGCCGATAATTATCCTCCGCTAAATGTGCTTAATAGAGAGCCGGACATGTACGAGGATAGAGGGATAGTAGAAGAAGAATTAGAGTAGGGAGTTACCCCCTAGGGGGGTAGCTAGTATTTATAGAGACAAGAATAAAAAATTAATTAAGAAAGCGGGCATAGTAGAGGAGAAGATTACGGATTTCATTAATGTTTAATTTAGGCGTACTAATTATAAAAGCGGATATAGCTACGATATCTTAGAAGGAGGTATTTAACATAAGCTATAGCATAAAAAGTCGTACTCCGACTTTTAAGTAAGGGAGGGTTATTAGCTAGTAGCCGAGGCATTTTTCAGCTTTCGGCTAGCTAGCAACTTAGATATGCAACATAACATCTACTAGACGAGAAAGATTGTTTTAACTTTTTCATGACTTAGAATAGTTGTTAGTAGCATTATGAACCTGCCTACGACGAGAACGATACGGTCCTTTCTTCTACCGAGCCTACTACGTACCCGCCGGGTATGCAAGACACGAATTTCCTTCGTCTTCTACCTACCGAGTACAGTAGAGTACCTAATCGAATTACTCTACTACTACCTCATTCCGCATAATACCCGCTCTAGTGTTTGTGTGGTTTCGAGGCAATAGTAGTATAGGTTAAAAGAAAGATCGAAGATAAGAAGACGAGGTTATTACTTATCGTATAGGTAGGGAGTATAGAATAGGCTAACATGCTCCTAGAAAGGGGACTCTTCTAGGACTACGAAAGGATAGATACGGAAATCTATATAAATACCTATAGGATCCTATAGTACTATAAGTACTAGTAATACGGATACCTAGTAGTAAGGTGCCTAAAGACTTTAAATACGTACTCCTACTATGTATAAGGATACTAGGTAAAGGAGTATACGGAACCGAAAGAAAACGCGAGGTATATAAACTACGGAAGAAAGTACCCCTCTTAGGCTAAGGAATGCCTAGTAAGAATTAGAGCCTAAGAGAGAGCGAGGGAGGCTAGAACGACTTCGCCGTAGAGGTACTACACCCCCGAATAGGAAGAGCTAAACCGATAAAGAATATATAACCCGAATAAGAGATAAAGGGAGGAGGAGACTACCCCCCCTACCGTAAGGAACTACCTATAGATAGGAAGACCGCGACATATCGACTAAGTAGGGAGAGATCCTAACTAAAGGAAACTTAACTAGATAGTACCCTAAATAAATAAGGACACCTCCTAGGAGGAGACCCTTAGTTAAGGGGAAAACTAATAGGACTAGATGGATTAATCCTAATAAATAATACGACGATGTTAACGATTATATAGTATAACGTTAATAAGAGTAAAGATAAAGTATAGAGAAGCTTCCTCTAAGCCCTCTACCCGAAATACTACTATATTATAGCGATCTAGGAACTATAGTTAAATCTATACTCCTTAATACCTATAACGGTAAAGGACCTAAGATACTATATAATTATATATAAGACGGGAACGCTAAGAACCTACATCTACGTTAGTAAGGAGGTCTCTATAGATTTATAGGAACCTATAGACTAAGAGGACGGGGACTCGACTACGATAAGGATATATACCGCTTAAGGCCCGATAAAGATCTATTACATCTACAACCTACCGCCGGAATTAAGAAGTAGCACCTAACTTAATACCCTAGTAAGGATCCTAACTATAATATAGGACGATCGATAATAGGTAATAGTCGGAGACTTTAACCTCTACTACCTACTCTAGGGATCCGACTTTATACCGGTATACTACTACCTAGCGGGAAGATTAATCGATATAATAGAAAGGGAAGGAATAGAGATAGTAACCCTAAAGGGACTAACGACGTAGGAAGCGAGATCTAGTAAAAGTATAATCGACCTATACTTCGTAACCTAGGTAATTAGGAAAAGGGTTAGAAAATGTATAGTAAATATAGATATAGAATCCTCGTTAGACTACCTACCGATATAGACGGAGATCGACCTATAGGCTACCTAGGAATAGGAACTCGAAGCGAAACCGAACTAGAAGAGGGCTAACTAGGAAGAGACTAATAGATTACTAGAACCGAGGGCCTAGGAGATAGCGGCGAGAGACCTTAAGAACCGGGACGATATCGAGAGAGTAGTAGAATAACTAATCCGGGCTATATAAGAAGCTATAGAAGTAACGGTACCCTCGAGTAAACCGTCTAAGTACTAGTAACTATATTAGACGGAGGAATATACGAAGAGAGTAAAGGAAGTAAGAAAGGTAAGGAGGAAGTAGACTACTACGTACTCTTAAGAGAACTAGGACGCCTACTATAGGGCTACTTAAGAAAAGAAGAAATAGATTAAGAGGGATAAAATATAAGAATAGAGATCTACGGTCGGGATACTTATAAAAAAACCCGAAGATATGTAGAGGATAGCGAAATAGGCGAGGTAACCGACTTAGGATAGAGACTAACTACCCTAATTCCCTAATATAAAGGATAGGTAAGGAAATACTTATACTACTAACGAGGATAAAGCGGGAGCCTTAGGATAATACTTCTTCGGCGGCTACGTAGAAGCCGACCTAACGGATATTCGAGGGGTATAAGTAGAACCGCCGATAGATAGGACTAAATAGAAGCTAGAAACGAATACGAAGGAGGTTATAGCGACTATAGCGAAACTCCTAGGTAAGAAAGCCCTAGGCCTAGATAGGGTATATAATGTTATACTTAAAGCTTATAAAAAGACGCTAGCCCTAGCGATAGCTTATATCTTTACGGCATATATAGAATAAGGATACTACCTAAAAAGGTTTAAGGAATCCCTTACTATCGTACTTAGGAAGCTATAGAAAGAGGACTACTCCTAACTTAAGTTATACCGACTAATCGTACTCCTAAATATAATAGGTAAGCTCCTAGAAAAAGTAGTAGTAAGGAGGCTTATAGAGTTCGCGGAAGAATATAAAGTCTTACCGGAGGAATAAATAGGAGGGAGAGTAAAGAGATCTACCCTTATAGCGGTCGAACTTATTACGGAGTAGATTAAATATATATAGTACTACGGAAAGAATAAAGTAGCGTTACTCCTCTTACTCGATATCTCGGGGGTATTCGATAACGTCTTATATAAGAGACTAATATACATCCTAAGGTAAAAGAGAATACTATTATAGATAGTCGAATTTATCTAGTTATTCCTAAAAGAGAGGACGACCTAACTACTCCTAGGAAGATATAAGTTAGCCCCTATCTAGATAAATACGGGAATACCCTAAGGATTAACCCTCTTACCGATACTCTTCCTTATATTTATCGTAGATCTCCTACCGAAACTTAAAACGGATAGGACATTAGTATCGGGATTCGTCGACGATACTAACATCCTAGCATAGTTAGACTCTATAGAAGAGAACTATAGAATCCTAGAAATATAATACGAGGAGTACGAAATATAGGTACGGAAACATGGAGCTAAATTCGCGCCGGAGAAGTACTAACTAATCTACTTTAGTAAAGCGAAGACTAAATATAATATAAAAGCGCCGATTATAATCTAGGGATACCTTACTAAACTTACCCTAGAATTACGAGTCCTAGGTATATAGCTAGACCCGAAACTAAGCTAGGGCCTATAGGTTAAGAAAGCATAGATAAGAGCTAACGCGAATAGGTAATCTATCGAAAGACTAACGGTATTAATATAGGGAGTAATATTCGATAAAGCGAAGACTATATATAAAGCGATTATAAAGCCGGCTATACTATACGGGGCCTAAGTCTAGGTAGTATAGAATAAGACCCTAAAAAGGATTATAGAACCGCTTAATAGAGTCTAAGCCTAATACCTAAGAAGAGTTACGGGAGTATATAAATTTACCCTTACTAAGGTATTAGAAATAGAGACGGGATCGCTACTAATATACTAATACCTAAAAGGAATAAGGTACTAATACGCTATTAAAACGACCCTATACCCGGCCTAGGAAACTATTAAGGAAGCGCTCGAGAAGATCCGTAACTAAGTACCGTAGAGAAGGAGAAGGGTTTATAGGCCNGGTATTAGAAATAGAGACGGGATCGCTACTAATATACTAATACCTAAAAGGAATAAGGTACTAATACGCTATTAAAACGACCCTATACCCGGCCTAGGAAACTATTAAGGAAGCGCTCGAGAAGATCCGTAACTAAGTACCGTAGAGAAGGAGAAGGGTTTATAGGCCCGAGAGAAAGGTCTAAAAGGAAGTAGATCTAGCCTAAGGAATAGAAACCTAATATAAGGTATTTTAAACTATAGAAAAAAGGGAGGGAAGAAAAGGCTAAAGTATAGTAAAGGAGATAGCGAGAATACTCTAGGAAGAAGAATAAAGAGAAATACCGAGGATAAATAGGATACTAAAAGCGTTAACGACCTTTAGAAGTAATAATAACCGGATCTATAAAGACCTAAAGAGGGCGGAAGTAAGTATAGCGATATAACTACGCTCCGAGCATATCGGTCTTAGAGCCTACCTATACTAGAGAAGAGTCCTAGGAATAGAAAGTAAAGCTTACCTATATAGCTACCCGTCTTAAAACCCTAAGTATATACTACTAGTATACGAAAGATAGAGGAAAGGGAGGAGCGAGTAGAGATACTAGATAAAAGAGAGAGAATACGATAAAATTATTATAAATAAAGAAGCTATAAGAAGAATTACGAAATAGATTATTAGAGAGGGATACCTCGAATAATATGTACTAGCCTAGGAGATAGAGGAATAGATAGAGAGAAGGGGGGAGGAGAAGGAGGGGAGTAAAGAGGAGGGAGTATTAGGGTAGTAGGTAAGGTAGTTAGAGGGTAAACGCTATAATACTAGTATACCCTAGAGGAAGTTAAACTAAAGGATAAGGGAAGGAAAGATATAACGAAGGTAAGGAGGAGAGGTTTTTACTAGCGAGCCTAGTTTCCTTTTTATAGAACACATAGCGTTAGACCTATATAGGCCGATAGGCACTAAAATAGGTAAATGAAAGATCTATCTATCTATATACTTATGCCGACGATAGGTAGAGCTTCGGTAGAGCCGTACTCTACATCTATCGACATAAACGCGACGCTTAGGAAAACCGGGATATTAGGTAAGCTCTTATATATTTAGTTATATTGTTTTATATAAAAGAGAAGAGTTAAAGGGATAAGGTAGATAGTTCCTAGACTACTATTCTACTTAATTAATTTATTTCTCCTTTATTTTTAGTAAGTAATTATACTATACTCCGAGCATATAGCTAGCTTACTATTTATATTTATCGTTATTCTCGTAGTAGCGTACCTTTATAGATTATACCTTTACCCGCTCGCTAAGATACCTAGACCATTTCTAGCGAAGTTCACGAACGTACGTTTCCTTTACTATACTTAGAAAGGAGACTTATACTTAGATTATCTACGTTACTATAAGAAATATAGTTGTTAAAGCTTCGAAACCTTTATATTAAAGCTAATAGGGAGACTAACCTAACGATAGGATCCGTCTATCGAAGCGGACCTAATTATATAGTCTTTTAAACGCTTATAGCCGCTTATAGTCGGTTAATCGATAGCCTCTTAAACGAAAATTTAAATCTTCTTAGCTAACTATATTATATAGTAATATACTTAAACGATCGAACGATTCGAAAAAGTAACGGCTATACGTTACACCCTTAGACGCGAGCTAAAATCCCTAGTCTATTTAATTGCGTCGATAATGCCTACGCTACTCTAAAGAAGAAGACCCTTCGGCCTACGATAGCATAGCCGGCGCTATTACTATATAACTCGAGTATTAAGGATAATGTAGAGCTTTTAGTAAATCTAGTTAAGGACGGTTAGCCGTAAGACTTAAGTAAAATAGGTACGTCTAATAGATTTAAGGAGAAGCACGAAACTCTAACTACTACTACCTTTAAGCTTCTATTATACTCTAGACGTTATCTTATAATTAGTATTCGGAGATAGCTTTAAATGCATATATAAAGCTATAAACCGTTAGATAGCCGAGTCCTTAGAGCGTAGTAATAGATTTATATACCTTTACTTAGCCTAGCTATCTTTATTCTAAATCTTGGGACTCTTCGTCGATATAGAGCCTCTAGCATACCCGTAATATTACTAAGAGAGTAAGATGTTTCTAAACTTATATAAGAAGTCCCGCGAGCGAGGTATTCTACGTAAATAGGGGTCGATATTTAATCTTATAAAAAAAAATCTACTAAAGGGCATCTTAGATAAAGAGCTAGAGTCTAATACTTACTTATTTATACGTAGTAGTAAGTATTATACTTAAAGGACTTCTATTATCTACTTTGACTAACATCGTTAAAGGCGGAGATATAGTAGTAGTAACCATTATAGCTACTCTCTTCTACATAACCTAGAATAGGGATATACTAGAGAAGCTTAAATACGAGATACGAACGAAATTCGATTATAGCCCGCTAAGGCTAGACTAAACATTAGAAAGCTATAGATACCTACGTGCCTATATCGATAAGGCTCTTCGCATAGTACCTCCTAGGCCTAGAGTCTTTTAGCGGTAGTCCTCTTCTAACCTCGTAATTAATAGTATATACCTTCTAGTAGGTACCGAGTTTAGGGTTAGTATATACGCTATGTACTATAATAGCGACATTTTCTACGATCCTAAGGCATATAGTCCGGAACGTATAATCGTAAAGGAGGGAGAGATATAGACTAATAGGGTAGGTCTAATCCCTTTTCTACGAGGCTTTCGCGTATATCTAGTATAGAAGCTAGTATATGCTACTATTCTACTCCCGATCGTAAGATTCATCTAGGAGTTTAAGCTTTAGATCGTATAGCCTAGTTCGGTACTAGAAGAGGAGATAACGATAGATAGTACTAGGCTATTTCCGTAAGTCGACGTATTTAGGTCGAGAATTAAGGGCCTAGTAATTAGCTTCCGACCGCGTGTCGAGTAAGAAGATTAAGGAGCTAGTTAGATAGCGGTATCCTCGTAATAATGGTCGTTAGATTAGGGAGGACGAAGTCGATAGGTCGTTATTATAGGGGTAGGGTAGCGGGGTAGGGTAGCGCGGAATACGGTCCGCTTCGGCCGGCCTTAGTAAATAAGATAAGTATTCTTAACTTTAACTTCTACCGACTACTACTATATCCGACCTTATCGAATCCTATATCTACCTAATTCTTCGTAACCTTTCTTTTAACGATACTAGGATAACTAGTCTCAAATAAAACGGTACTAAATAGCGCCCTAGAGCCCTACTCGTATTTAAGCTATAAAATATAATCGTAAATCGCTTTCCCTCCCCGTTTCCCTCCTCCTACGGGCCCTCTACTATGTAATATATACGGTATTATAGGGAAACTCGGAACGTCTTTAAATATCTCTTTATCGACGCTAGGCCGATAGCGAGTAGCGAGTACCTAGGTTATAGATTTATACGAGTAAGGGTCGATATCCTTACTAACTAGAATAAGACGATTAATAAGTATATAATACTTACTATTAAAGAGATAATTCCCGAGTATACGGCGAAAGGCTAGAGTAGTAGTTCGAAGATCGCGTAATACGTCGGTATCGATGTAGAGAACATACTAGTTACTATAGCTCTCGAGCGGTACATTTATAGATAGAATAGGGAGGCTAAGCTTCCTATAGAGGGTAAGTATCTCGATCGAGGCTAAGGAGGCCGTTATATACTATTAAGACTTTACTTTAGTAATATACTTCGTAATATTTAGTATTTTTAGGCTTTACTTACCGACTTATCGTAAATCTTACCTAGAATAGAGATAGGTAGAATTAGATTATTACGATACGTAATTATATTTACTCGAAATAACGGATACTAATATTTCTCTCTATTAAAGATAATAGCGAGGGTATCGCCGAATAGGCCCTCGTCTACCTTCTTAGTTAATAATAAGGTACCCTCGAAGATAATCTTACTACTTATAGGTACTAACAAATCGCTTAATTCGCACTTTACTAAATCTAGTAGCTATCTAACTAAAGCTCCTACAAACTCGGCCTTAGAGACTCCTTCGGGCACTAGGCGAGTTAAGGCCTTAGAGGCAAGATCGACCGAGCCGGCCATAAGAATAACAAAGTCGTGTTACTACTATGCCGCTTAGAGGAAGACTAGCTTACGATATAGTAAGGTAAAGGATGTATTAGAGGGTATAAAACTAAGTAGTATAAAAGACATAGAGAAGTAAACGCCTATCCCTATAACGAATATAATCCCCTTTCCATTTTTAAGAGTCCTATAGGCTAGTAAAGGGCTAAAAGAGGTTATTCCGAGGCTAAATGCTAGCTATCTACATCGTATGCTCTAATCCTCGAGTATCTAAAGGGCGAGTACTAGGCTAAGGGGGGCTATTCTAAGGCTAAGCGCTAGCTATCTAGACTATATTCCGTAATCCTCTAGCATCTAAAAGGCGAGTACTAGGCTAAGAGAGGCTATTTCGAGGCTAAGCGCTAGCTATTTATACTATATACTCTAATCCTCTAGCATCTAGAAGGCGAGTACTCGGCTAAGAGAGGCTATTTCGAGGCTAAGCGCTAGCTATTTACACTATATGCTCTAATCCTCTAGCATCTAAAAGGCGAGTACTCGGCTAAAAGGGGCTGTTTCGAGGCTAAGCGCTAGCTAAGCCCTAGCTATATGCATCTCTCTATCTCCGCTACTACTATACTCTTAGCTATTTTATAGGAGCTCTTTACCGAGTACTCTCGCGTCTTCCCTCCGCTTTACTTAGTATACTATAATAAGATCGTACTCTAGACTATATACTCGTATTACGGTAGGAGTAGTTTATTATCGAGCCGTAGAAGGATCTTAACTATAGTATTTATAATCTTAGATGTTTCTCTTTACTAACTTACATTATTAAAAGCTTTCTACTATCGTAGTCGAATCCTAAGTATTAAACATAGTATTCGCGATTATAAAGTATCTTCGTTACTTTCTTTTATTCGGGTAATAGGAGGTCCTAGTATAGCGTCCTTTGTGAAGGAGATGAAGCGACCGAGAGAGGTAACGAGCTTAATCTCTTAGAAAGCATCTAGTACTCCGTAAGATCCTAACTTACATCTAACCGTCTTTACTAGGGATAGCCGCGCATTATCGACGATAATTGCCTTAATTACTTTAAGAGCCTATTATGCTCGTTCGCTATCTTTAACCTATTAAGTAATCTCTACGACCGATATTAAAGCATCGACGGGAAAGCTTACGGCGACATCGTCGATGCTATCTAGTAGCTTATTAACTAAGGGCGCCTAGAACTTTACTAGGTCCGGATGCTTATCGGCTTTATCTTTATTATTACTAGTATTTGCTTTAGCTAGTCGAAGTACGTCGTTAAGATCGCAACCTTCTAGGGCTCTAGGATATGTTACTACGGCCCGGAATATAGCGTTAACGTTAAGACTATAAAGTATAGCCTTATCGCCTATCTTAGGCGTAGTCCCGCACGTCCTCTAGCTTATTCTATTACTTACTTACTTATTTACGATACGGCTAACGCTATAGTATTCGATTTCGATTCTTAGTATAGTAATATAAGACTTCGGTAGCTATATTATAATGTAAAACTAGCGTTATAAGTATAGAGTAATTACAGCGTTAAAGGCCTAACTAGGCATCGAAGTAAATTCGTAAGGATCTTAAACTTACTATCTAAGTTGCGTTAAATGCCTAGAGTCCTTAAGCGAATACTCGCTATCGCCTAAGTAACTTACGAGAGCTCCCTTACTACTCGATCTTTAGTAATACGAAGACTAGAGAGAGTTTATAGGAAGCTCCTACCGATTATTAGAATAGCGAGGTAGATCTTCGATATAGATGTAGCATTTATACTACTACGCTCTAGCTTAGGATTCTACTCTCTTCGAATAGTACGGTCCTATTAGTCCCTAGGTCTCGATAGTAAGAGAATAACGGTAATCGAGACTAATAAATTTAAATTATAGACCTTATTCGGGATAAATAGTCCCTTATAGTCTTATTTCGAAGCGTAGCATGTAACGTAAAGGTACGTATAAGAGTACTCCGGCTAGGGCGCTAGCGCTTAAAATAGCCTTAGCGTACCTTCTAAAGCTCGCGTAGAGTAAAAATGTCTATAGGAACGCATCTAAATTTCTTTTAGTAATATATACTAATATTAGGAGTAGATATATAAATCTATACGCTCTACGGTATACTTAGAGTATTCTTTTATCTAAACGAGAGCTCTAAGGCCTTCGCATCGCCTAACTTATTATAGATACCTAACGTGCGGCGTAAGTAAACGGATCTAAATCGAAAGAGTTTTTAGAGACGATAATAATTAATTTCGATGCGCCCTAGCGTAGCCTCGTCGGATTTTCATCGTTATCGAGGATGGGATATAGGAGCCGAGTAGCGTTATCGTTAGTCTAGTAACTAAGAGGCTTAGCGATAGACAATATATGTTCGAAGTTCTATAATAAGGTGCTCGCGTTACTTCCTACGATTCGGAAAATTATTCCGAGGGCTTCGACATTAAAAAGCGTCGTAGCCTTATTAAGCTAGACCTTACGTAGCTACGGGGGGTAAATAATAATACTCGCGCCCTTAGGGTACTTAGTATACTTAGCCGTCTAGCTATTAAGCTAACACGGGCAATCGAAGAACTAGAGGTCGTTCTACTCCCCGCCGTATTAGAGCGGGTATTAAGCATTAGCATCCTACCTTACGTACCGTCTAAGTATCTTCTCTTATATCCTAGCTCTTTCGTGCAATCCTAGAGACTTAAGGCTTAGAAGAGGCTAGTTTAGGGCTATCCTAGGCCCTAACGAAGGCTATAACGACTTAAGAATGTCCTAAGGATACGTTTATAAAACGTTTAGACGTGTCGAGGCGTTAAATTCTATAGCCCTAGCTTAATGTACTTACTAAGCCGCAAACTTAGTCCGTACTATTATACTTTAAGGGCTTCTCTTCCCTATAGCCTCTAGGAATTACTACGTGAATCGATTATAGGCCTAAATCGTATCCTAAGACATCGTAGTCTTAATTAATATAACTATAGACATATAATTACGTATAGTAGCGTCGCTATCTATAGAGACTATAGACCTTAGCGAATACTTTCGATCTTAGATAATATCTTACTAGAGGGTTTTAAGAGACTAAACGTTAATAATGTACCTTAGAGCGATTTAATCGAGAGCGCCGACGTGTTTCGAATTCGAGTCTACCTAGCGGTACGCTTAATTAAAGTTAGCTTTAGCCTAGGCCCGCTACTCTTTATCTAGGATCTTAAGCCATTACGAGAGGCTCTACTCTCGAATAATCTTGCCGCTTAAGTCCCTAGTAGAGTAGTCATTTCTCTACTCCGGCTATAGATCCTCCGTAGACTTAGGCTACCCTTACTAATCTATCTCGGAGGTTAATAAGGGCTAGCTAGAGGCTAGGTCTCCGGCTAACGATAGTTCTACGAGGGCTATGTACGGGCTATATAGTAGTAGAAGTAGTACGGTACTATCTACTCGTACTCGTACGCGGAAGTAGAAGTTACTAGAGTTTTTATCTAAATGTATACGTTAGAATTAATTAGCGGCGCTAGGTGTTATAGCGTTACATATTAGTAGCGCTTATTATACTAAGGAAGAAGGTATTAGTAATATCTATACGGAGCTCTTCGAGTTCTAAGATGTCTAAGTCTTCTAGTATATCTATAACTAGAAGAGAGACTAATCTTAAATAAGATAGCTTTTACTTATCCTTATCTTTCGATTCTAGCTCTTCTTTATCCTTAAGCTTATCTTTATCCTTAAGCTCATCTTCATCCTCTAGCTCATCTTCATCCTCTAGCTCATCTTCATCCTCTAGCTCATCTTTATCCTCTAGCGGCATCGTTTCGTCCTTTAGTACGACGTATAGAGACGTAATAACCTACGCGGTTCGTAGATCTAAATAGGCGTCGTAGGGGCTAAGGACGGGCTACGTCTAGGCCGAAGGAGGGTTCGCTACTAGGCTAGAGGTATATACTACATTTCGGCGCGTTATAAACTCTACGAGCTCCTATCTTATAGCATCCTTAAGTTACCTTAACCTATATTCTCGTTAGTAGATATAAATCGCGACTCTACTATCGAATACTTACCTCTTACTTTTAGCGCCTAGAAGCTAATCGAATTTCTTTGGATATTTTATCTTAACCTCTTCGATTACCTTTACTACTACTTATTTTACTACTATACGCGCGTTAATGCCCGACTTAGGCGTAATAGCTCTAGGTATTCTATTTATTACTATAAGTAAGTAATAGAACTCGGTTTTATCGAAGCCTAAGATCTCTTTAACGTCCTACTAACCCTAATTTACCTTACCCTTATCGTTACTCTTCACTTTAGACCGCACATCTAGAGTTGTTTCTTATAATTATACGGCGCTACTACCGAATTAGGTTAGTTCACTTCTACTAGAACTTTACTATTTACTCTATACGCTATTACTAGAACTAACTACTTCTAAGTTACTCTATACTAATTAGCATACTTTCCTTACTATAGTTAAGAAAGATTAGACCTCCCTCGATCCGCCGAATAGCTACGAGTTTACTAGCCGAAATAACCTATTAACGAAGGAGAGAAAAGCGCTTAGATTAGTTATTTTTAGCTATAATTAGCGATAGCTAGATGCTTTAAGGGATAAAGTGGCTAGGCGAATGAAATAATAAGGGTGTTTCGGACTAGAGGGGTATAATAAGACCGACCCTAATCGAAGTAAGTATACTAAGATATAGTAAGATCTCGAGCAAAATTCGCCCTTTACCTCGATACTCGATAAATCTATGTTTAAGGCGAATAAGGCTAAGTAGGGGGATAACTTTAGCGAGACCTTCGATTATTAGATATACTTACTCTAAAAGGATATCGAGCGTAATTATAAGGCGTCGGCGAAAAAGGAGGAGGATAAGCCTAATAGTAGTACTTGTCAAATAGCAAGAGGTAGATAGCAGTGTGAAGACGAGGTCGTAATACGAGTCTATAAAGAGGTCTAAGGAAGCGTGCGAAGAAGTATCGCATCGCTAAGAGTTGATGCCTTAGGCATCAACAAGGGTCTAGAGCACTCAACTCGTGACATCGTCCAGAGCACTCAACTCGTAACATCACTCCCCTCCTTCAATAAGGAGCTCCTACGACGACTTAGTGCCGTGTAGACAGGCCTTAATATATCCATGCTCTATAACCATGTTCCATAGGTATGCTCTTTCTCTCTCTACAGCTTCATCGCACGGCGGCCGTCGACACTACAATAGGAGGTTAGTCCGTGACGGCGGGCATAAGCGTGCGGTTAAAGCGCCGGTCCCTATCTTAACTACTCGGCAGCGAGTCCTTTTAGGGTCGGAAACGGCTAGTATAAACTCTAGTACTTACATCTACGGTAGAAAGGTATAGCCCTTTTATATTACTAATAGTCCGTACTACTTTAGCGGTAGTAAGTCCTTCGCTACGTTAGGTTTCGCTCTACGAGGGTATTTAGCGTAGTACTCCGCTACTAATTCTTCTACTCTAGGTAAGAAGTTACTCNACGGTAGAAAGGTATAGCCCTTTTATATTACTAATAGTCCGTACTACTTTAGCGGTAGTAAGTCCTTCGCTACGTTAGGTTTCGCTCTACGAGGGTATTTAGCGTAGTACTCCGCTACTAATTCTTCTACTCTAGGTAAGAAGTTACTCTAATGCTATTCCGTCTTATCTCCGTTCTTCTATTTAGCCTTATACTAGACTTCTCTATTAATCTTACGAGAACCGTAGATCTATATTAGTTCCTACTCTTCTTCTTTATTATCCTCTCTAACTACGATGACTAGCGGTAGATTATCGATTAACTCTTAACTAGGTAGAGCATCGCTATGCGCGAGTCGTAGCATGCTAGTGTAGAAGACCGGGTAGACGCGCTTTATAGAATCCGGTAGAATTAACTTATATAATCTTCGTCCGATGCGCTTCTCGACTTTAAATGGACCTAGATACCTATAGTTAAGTTTCTTACTAGGTCTATTAGTCTTAAGGTGTCGCGTGTCGAGCTACACCCTATCTTTGCCTAGTTAATAGTCTAGAGTAGGTGCTCGTTTACGGTTAGCTAAGTTAGTATTCTTTATCTACGTTAGTAAGTATGCCGCTCGGCATTCTTCTAGGATCGCGCGCATTCTTTGTACGAATGCGTCGGCCGCTTTAGCATCTAGTATCTATTCCTTAGCAACTATGGGCTTAGGTAAGCTCTCCTCGAAACCTATTCGTAGGTATCGGCTAGTATTAGCGAAGAAAGGCGTTATACTAGTACTTATAGCGACATAGTTGTTAAGGGCGAATTCGGCTATAGGCAACTAGGAGGCCTAGTTATCCTACTACTAGCTATAGAAGACGCGCAAATACTATTCGAGTATTTAGTTAGTACGCTCGGATTAACTATCTATTTCTAGATAGAAGGTAGAAGATATATTCTATACGATGCTAAGATTTACGCATAGACGCTAGAAAAGAGTACTAACCTACTAACTCCCTCTATTACTAAAGATAACAGCTAGTAGCCCGTATAGTAGGAAGATATAATGTGTAAAAAGCTATAAGGCGTACTCTACCTCGAGGCTATCTATTAGTAGAAGTCGCACTTACTTAGTAAGGTAATCGGTTACCGTAAGTATGTGTCGGAACGTCTTCTTACTAAGGTACTCATCTTTAGAAGGCGGTAGCTCTACAATGTAATCGATAGTAATATGCTTCTAAGGTTCGGAGGGCGTCGGAAGTAGTAAGAGGGTACCTTACTTCTAGAGTCGCGAGGGCGCGGACTACCTATAGCTCTTATAGTTTCGGGTATAGGAAGCCATATTAGCTAACATCTTAGGCTACTAGAGGTTATTGCGCTAGATTAGTTCTAAGGTGCGAGCTATGCCTTAATGCCCTACTACTAGACTATTATAGAAGCGATGGATCGATCTTATTCGAAGGTTCTTAAATGTAGGAACGTATAGGCGGTCGTTAATAACTAGTCTATTCTAGTCGATACGGCAGTCTACTAGAGAAATCTTATTGTTCCGTATAAAGGCTAACACCCGACCCGTTAATAAACAAGCCTTTTGTTCTTTAATAAAGTACTTTATAGAGTCTTGTAGGTACGCCTAATTAAACATCTCATTAATAGTTAATTCCATGTTAATCTCGGTTTTCTCTAGCGAGGGCTTAACTAGTTTAGTTTCGGGTAAATTCGTGGACTTACCCCCTCCCTTATCGGAGTCGTTATCCGCAACGACTTAGTATTATTCTTCATTAAGCCGCAGTACATACTACGTAACTAGATCGATGTTGTCGGGCTATAGGATAGTTCTTTCCTAATGCTGTAGTCTCGGGTCTTCTACGCTCGCTAGGAGGTCTTATAAGCGCCTAGTAAGACTGTCTAGCTTAGTACCTTGCCGGCCTAGCCTATACGATATCTTAAAGTTGAACTAGCTAAGGAACTTAGCCCATCTTACTTACCTCCTATTTAGTCGCTTAGTAGTTATGAAGTACTCTAAGTTCTTATAATCCGAGACAACTCGAATGGGATTGTTATTACCTATTATTAGCTTAGGTTCCTATTCCTCGAAGTATTTAATAATTGCTAAGAGTTCTTTATCGTAGATGTTATAGTTAATCTCCGCGGGTATTTTTTTCTTAGAGAAGTATACGATCGGTATAAGGACTTCGTTACGCATCTGTAACAAGATACTAGTAGTTACCTAATCCGAAGCGTCGGTCTCGACCTATATAGGCTCCTATAGCACAAAGTAGTATAGCACCGGGGTAGCGGTGAACCTAGCTTTTAAGCCTTAAAAGGCATCTTCGCATTCCGAGGACTAATTAAAGGTAACACCCTTCTTAGTAAGTGCTATAAGGGGTATAACCGTTCTCGAGAATCCATAAATGAATCTCCTATAGAAGCCTACGAACCCGAGGAACGCGAGAATGTCTTTGGCGTTCTTTAGTCGCTGCTAGTGTTCAATAGCCTCAATCTTTGCAGGATCCATTTCAATCCCATTAGTTGTGAGGATAAGGCCCAAATATTTGACTCGTTGACATCGTCCAGAGCACTCAACTCGTGACAGTACTTATAAAAAGTTAGTACTATATAAGACTCCCGCGGGTATATAGCTAATATTAAATAGGGTTCCGGATGAAGTAGGAGAGCCGCCGCTCGATATCGAAGACGAGGGATAGTAACCCGCGATCGTTATACTACATTACGCCGCGTCTACGTTTTCCCTACGAGAACTTATATTTATTATCGAATATAGCCTAGGCTATAGAATACTAATCGTATAGCGCGAGCTTATAGATCTAACTATTTAGAATATTACTAACGACCCTTTCCGAGTAATAAAGTTTAATAAGCTCGTAGCTTGTCTTATAGAATCTATTAGCTTCGATACGACGTATTATAATATCGTAGTCGTTACTAATAGCGGCGAGCCGCGCCTACTCCGTCGCGATGTTAATCTAGACCTAGAGGCGAAGATGCTATATATAACCGGCTCCTATAAATAGCTTCTACTCTAGGTTATTACTAGAAATAGTATCTCTAGTAGGATAAAGCGGAAGCATATTCCGTAATTTAGCTAAGTCGCTATAAAGAGGGTAAAGACGGAAGATAGCGGCGTAATTAAGATAGAGGAGGAAACATCGTAAGAGGTCCTAAGTCTCCTCGGTTATACGATAAGGAAGATTTATAGACGTATAAACTACTTCCGTAGAGGAGTTAGCGTAAAGACGAATATAAAAAGAGCTAAATCTAATTAGTATAACTACGTAGGTACTATAGCTACGTATAAGCCCCCTCTTAACGTTATCTAGCCTCGAACTAGCCTAATTCTTTAAGATCTAGCCTAATTAGCCTATCCTTCTATCGGCGCTCTAGTCTCCTCGCTCTATAAGTCCTACTCTTCCTATAGCGATTTCCTCCTCTAAAATGTACTATCGGTCCTTAGATATCGACTCTATTAGCGCTATCGTATACGAAATACTATAATCGATTATCGCTCCTACTACCGTAGTACGTATCGCTCTTAAGATAGCTTAGGCGTATCGCTCCTACCGCTATAGTACGTGTCGCTCTAGCTATTTATATGCGTATCGCTCTAAGATAGCTTAGGCGTATCGCTCTAGCTATTTATGTGCGTGTCGCTCTAGCTATTTATATGCGTGTCGCTCTAGCTATTTATGTGCGTGTCGCTCTAAGATAGCTTAGGCGTGTCGCTCTAAGATAGCTTAGGCGTGTCGCTCTAAGATAGCTTAGGCGTGTCGCTCCTACTAAAGTAGTACGTTTCGCTCCTACTAAAGTAGTACATCTCGCCCTAGAGTCGGTATCGCAATAACCGCATCTATATATACCGTTCCTATCGATATCGTATACGTTATTTTTACTAACTACTTATATTATATGAGTTTATTACTAGAAACTAGGCGAAGGTAGGTAGTATAGAGTAGGAAAGGACGTATCCGCCTCTACGCTTTCCGCTATACCTACCTATTACGATACTTCCCCGCTAAATTAGCACATCTAATACTAGATAACATCCTTACATAAGTGAATACTAGATTATCGAGTAGCGACATCTCTATAGTACTACTATCTATACCTTTCGAGCCCTCTCGTAGCCTAGCTCGAGCCCTTTTATATCCTTTACTTCTACCCCTTATACTCCTTTTAGGCTAAAGGAGGAGTAGTAACCTTATAGCCGCTCTCTTCGACTTTTTATATAATTATTTATCCTTACTATAGCGGGTAATAATAGTAGTCGAAGGGCACGTAAATAGCGTACCGCTAATAATTAACGAGTTGTTATCGCCGCCTATTTCGATAACTATAGATCCGAAGGAACTCTAGATCGCTAGCCTATCGATCCTTCGCGCGTAGTCTCCCCTATTAGCGAGCTATAGCGTCGTAGGTAATATAGAAATTAGCTCTATAAGGATATTAAGCTATAGATTAATCGAGGTAATCCGATTCTCGCACTAGATCGGTTTACTACCCTAGCTATAAGACTTCTAAATTATAGTATTTATAACATCGCCGCTAATATGAAATAGTAGATACCTTCCTAGTCCGATACTAACCTAACTCCGTAGTAAAAGCGAGCTACGGCGGACATTAACCTACCTTCTCTAAAGCGAGCTCGAAATAAACCTTAAATATAGCCTACCTCGAACTAACCTCTAGCCTAATATTAGCCCCTCTTAGCTAACCGCTATTACATCCTTTAGTCGAGCGGCTCCTAGCTAAAAGTATTTAGTACCTTAATATTCGAATTATATAAGAGCGGGCATGTAGCGTCGTTTTCCGACTTCCCTATAGATAAGAGAACCTCTATAGTAGGCTACGTTACATCTTTCGCTCTAAGTAAGAGTACATCGTAGGAAGGAGCTTTACTACGTCTAAGCGGGGATTAGCCGACATTAAGCCTAGTAATAGCCCTATAATTACGTCGTATAACTTTCTAGTAGTCTAATACCCGCTTTAGGGAGGTGTTAAGACTTACTCCTCGCATATCTAGTCCTTCGGCTCTAACCGTAGATAACGGAGGAGTATTCTCGGGCTTTAGATCTTTAGTAGCCCCGGCGATAACCCTATAATTACGCTAGTCGACCTCTCGATAGCTAAGTACTAGCTTTAGCTAGGCCGCCGTAGTTAGTACTACTACGACTAATACTCCGATAGTAAGTAGCATTAATAGAAGACTCTCCTTAGGCTTTATAGCTCCGCTAGCTTAACATTTCTAGACTCTAGCCCCTATCTAGCCTCCTTCTAACTCTACCGCGTCGCTCTTTAAGGACTCTAGCTACTATCCTACTACGATAAACTCTACTTAGAACAAGGTCTTAGGTCTACTCGGCGATTCTATAGATTAAGGTTCTTCTACTAGTATAGACTCTATAGTTCACGTTACTAGCGGACATACGAATAGATAACTTTAACTAATAAGGAAGTGCATTAAAGCTAATTATGAACCTCCGACAATTATTACCTCGTCGTTACCGCTATTAAGTCTAGAAGCGCGTAAGTCTATCCCGCCTACCGATAGCCTAGGCTTATAGAACTTAAAAGTAACCTAACGCTAGCCAGTCTTAGCCTCTTATTAGCCCTAAAACTCGAAGGATTTACCTAGATTAGGTAGAGGATTATAGTAGTTAACCCGCTCTCGGAATAGCGGAGCTATTTAGAGTACTACTCTACCTTAGGCTATTAACAATTAGAAGCGTACTCTAGCCTACCCTTAGCTACTATAGCCTACTATTTAGCCTAAGACTAGCCGTAGCTAGCCTCCGGTAGCTAGGCTAGGTAATCTAGAGCCGTAAGAGGCTAGGTTCTCTAATAATACTTATAACGACGATACGCTCTTTAAGGTAGAGCGGACTCTACGCTAGCTATCTTAGCCTAAGTCTAAGCCTAAGACTAACCGCAGCTAGCCTAGCCTTCCTCCTTTAGAGAGTACTAATCCGTAGGGCATTAGATTCTCTAACGATACGTATAACGACGATACGCTCCTTAAGGTAGAGCGGACTCTACGCTAGCCGTCTTAGCCTAAGTCTAAGCCTAAGACTAACCGTAGCTAGCCTAGCCTTCCTCCTTTAGGGAGTACTAATCCGTAGGGCATTAGATTCTCTAACGATGCGTATAACGACGATACGCTCCTTAAGGGGGAGCGGACTCTACGCTAGCCGTCTAAGCCTATCTCTAAACCTTAGAATAGTAATATCTAGCCTAGCCTTCCTCTTTTAGGGAGAGCCGATCCCTACGAAAGTAGATTCTCTAGTAATAATCTTAACGACGACACGCTTCCTAGAGTAGATATTAGTAGTCTAGCTCTACTAATAGCGTAGGCCGACTAGAATTTACCTACGGCTAATAATATTAAGTAATAACTCCGAGACCGCATCTAAGTAGACCTAGATCTATTAGAGCTCGCTCGCGAAAATGCCGCCTTAGGTAAGTAAGAACTACCTTTTAACGAGACTCTTATAAAGTACTCTCTAGGTCTAATATAACTATTTAAGCCTTTATTACAATGTAAGAAGTAGTACTTTAAGAATAACGAGGTCCGTAAGAGGGTAAGGGTACTCGCTTAGGAGTTCTTATTCATATATAGCTACGAGCTTAATTTTCCGATAAACCGAGCATTCTCCGCTATAGATAAACGTAAAGCTAGAGCTTTCTTTAAGGAGTAGGGTTATATAGATAGATAGATCTTTCATTTGCCTGTTTTAGTGCCTATCGGCCTATATAGGTCTAACGCTATGTATTCTATAAAAAGGAAACTAGGCTCGCTAGTAAAAACCTCTCCTCCTTACCTTCGTTATATCTTACCTTCTATTATCCTTCGGTTTAACTTCCTCTAGGGTGTACTAGTATTATGGCGTTTACCCTCTAACTACCTTACCTACTACCCTAATGCTCCCTCCTCTTTACTCCCCTTCTTCTCCTCCCCCCTTCTCTCTATCTATTCCTCTATCTCCTAGGCTAGTACGTATTATTCGAGGTATCCCTCTCTAATAATTTATTTCGTAATTCTTCTTATATCTTCTTTATTTATAATAATTTTANCGTATTCTCTCTCTTTTATCTAGTATCTCTACTCGCTCCTCCCTTTCCTCTATCGTTTATATACTAGTAGTATATACTTAGGGTTTTAAGACGGGTAGCTATATAGGTAAGCTTTACTTTCTATTCCTAGGACTCTTCTCTAGTATAGGTAGGCTCTAAGACCGATATGCTTAGAGCGTAGTTATATCGCTATACTTACTTCCGCCCTCTTTAGGTCTTTATAGATCCGGTTATTATTACTCCCGAAGGTCGTTAACGCTTTTAGTATCCTATTTCTCCTTAGTATTTCTCTCTATTCTTCTTCTTAAAGTATTCTCGCTATCTCCTCCGCTATACTTTAGCCTCTTCTTCCCTCCCTTTTCTCTATAGCTTAAAATACCTTATATTAGGTTTCTATTCCCCGGGCTAGATCTACCTCCTTTTAGACCTTTCTCTTAGGCCTATAAACCCTTTTCCTTCTCTATAATACTTAATCGCGGATCTTCTCGAGCGTATCCTTAATAGTTTCCTAGGCCGGGTATAGGGTCGTTTTAATAGCGTATTAGTACCTTATTCCTTTTAGGTATTAGTATATTAGTAGCGATCCCGTCTCTATTTCTAATACCCTAGTAAGGGTAGATTTATATACTCCTATAACTCTTCTTAGGTATTAGGCTTAGACTCTATTAAGTAGTTCTATAATCCTCTTCGGGGTTTTGTCCTATACTACCTAGACTTAGGCCCCGTATAGCATAGCCGGCTTTATAATCGCTTTATATATAGTCTTCGCTTTATCGAATATTACTCCCTATATTAAGGCCGTTAGTCTTTCGATAGATTACCTATTCGCGTTAGCTCTTATCTATACTTTCTTAACCTATAGGCCCTAACTTAGTTTTAGGTCTAGCTATATACCTAGGACTCGTAGTTCTAGGGTAGGCTTAGTAAGGTGTCCCTAGATTATAATCGGCGCTTTTATATTATATTTAGTCTTCGCTTTACTAAAGTAGATTAGTTAGTACTTCTCCGGCGCGAATTTAGCTCTATGTTTCCGTACCTATATTTCGTACTCCTCGTATTACGTTTCTAGGATTCTATAGTTCTCCTCTATAGAGTCTAACTATACTAGGATGTTAGTATTATCGACGAATCCCGATGCTAATGTCCTATCCGTTTTAAGTTTCGGTAGGAGATCTACGATAAATATAAGGAAGAGAATCGGTAAGAGGGTTAATCCTTAGGGTATTCCCGTATTTATCTAGATAGGGGCTAACTTATATCTTCCTAGGAGTAGTTAGGTCGTCCTCTCTTTTAGGAATAATTAGATAAATTCGACTATCTATATTAGTATTCTCTTTTACCTTAGGATATATATTAGTCTCTCGTATAAGACGTTATTAAATGCTCCGGAGATATCGAGTAAGAGGAGTAACGCTACTTTATTCTTTCTATAGTACTATATATATTTAATCTACTCCGTAATAAGTTCGATCGCTATAAGGGTAGATCTCTTTACTCTCCCCCCTATTTACTCCTCCGGTAGGACTTTATATTCCTCCGCGAACTCTATAAGCCTCCTTACTACTACTTTTTCTAGGAGCTTACCTATTATATTTAGGAGTATAATTAGTCGGTATAACTTAAGTTAGGAGTAGTCCTCTTTCTATAGCTTCCTAAGTACTATAGTAAGGGATTCCTTAAACCGTTTTAAGTAGTATCCTTATTCTATATAGGCCGTAAAGATGTTAGCTATCGCCGGGGCTAGCGTCTTATTATAGGCTTTAAGTATAACGTTATATACCCTATCTAGGCCTAGGGCTTTCCTACCTAGGAGTTTCGCTATAGTTACTATAACCTCCTTCGTATCCGTTTCTAGCTTCTATTTAGTCCCCTCTATCGGCGGTTCTACTTCTACCCCTCGAATATCCGTTAGGTCGGCTTCTACGTAGCCGCCGAAGAAGTATTATCCTAGGGCTCCCGCTTTATCCTCGTTAGTAGTTGTTGCGGCAGGTGTACGCCGCCTCCACGAGGCAGGAGTATACCGCCGCCTCTAGGTAGATAGATATAGAGGTAGCGTTTATAGATAGACATTAATCACATATACTTATACATTAGCTCTCATTTAGTCTAGACGTACTAACTAGTAGTACTATAGGTTCGACCTTCTTCTCGATTAAAATAAGCGATCGATACGCTTTAGACGACCGAGATCTACCCCTCCTACCTATCTACCCGGTTCTACCTAAGGCACCCGGTTCTACCTAACTCCGCCCGGCCTACCCGGGCCCTAGTAAAAGAGCTCGCAACGAAATAAGGCCCTCTAAGAAGAAACTTCCGTATAGATATAACGGTAAAAGCTACTTAGTAGTACTACCCTAGTACCCTATACTACTATATAGCCTCTCGTACCTCGCGAGTACTTTCCCTTTTAGGCGATCGGGTCTATCCGA
>LFZN01000549.1:0-10360 GCA_001578235.1 Pseudocercospora eumusae
CTATAGTAATCTCTACCGGTTCTATTCCTATACGAGGATAAAAACTAGCGGTAGCGAAGAAGGGAGTTACTCTAGTCGTAGCCGACTCCTAATTATTAAGGGCGAATTCTACTAACGGTAACAATCTTAGCTAATTATTCTAATAATAATTAGTAAATAATCGAATAACTTATTCTACTTAAGCATTCGGCCGTTCCGGTTAACCGTCCGTTTACGGGTAATAAGCCGTCGAGAGTCTTACTTCGATTTTAAGGCGTTTATATAGACGCTTCTAGAAACGAGAGATAAAGTTAGGACTACGATCCGAGACGATAGACTTAGGGAGACCGGTATCCTTCTAAACATCGCGGTAGAAGATCTAAGACGAGTTCTTTATAGTTATACTTCGTGCGGGAAGTGTTTTCTTCCGTTTAGTTAATCGATAAACGACTACTATTAGATTCCGATAGGTTAATCCGTTAAAGTCCGTCCCTTCCGGTAGTCCTATAATAAAATTAATCGATATATGCTACTAAGAGCGCGTCGGGATATCTAGGGGCTTTAGAAGGCCTTAAGGTTTCTACGTCTCGGCCTTCGCTCTTCGGTAAATTACGTAGTTCTTTACGAACCTATTAATATCTCGATAGAGGCTAAGCTAGTAATACTATTTTCGGAGCTAAGTAAGCATCTTAGCACGGCCCGGATAAGCTATACTTAGCGGATTATAAGCTAAATATATAATTCGATTACGGAGGTCTTTAAAATCCGGTATAAAGAGTACATTTCGAAATACCGCTCGGGGAGCTCGCGGCGGAGTTCCTCGTAGTTTATATTCGGAGAGGGAGACCTTTTCGTATAGCCTCTCGTTATTTTACAAAGCTTAAATTAATCTACGGGTAAAAGGGTCTTCCGCGTAAGCTATAGTAATAAGCTAGTCGATCTATGTCGGTTTAAGAAGGCTCTATAGGTCCTCCTCGTCCCCTAAATCGGACTCCTCGTCCCCTAAATCGGACTCCTCGTCCCCTAAATCGGACTCCTCGTCCCCTAAATCGGACTCCTCGTCCCCTAAATCGGAATCTTTATTTACTAAGTCGGCATTTTTATTAGATTCTTCTTCTTAGGAGTCCTTATCCGTCTCCTTATCCTCCTATAAGAAGGCGGGAGCGGCTATAAGAATAAAAGAGGCGATAATAGGTTCGGATAAATACTAACTATCCCCGAGGAGCTTATAAAGTTCTTAGCTAAGGTTATGCTCCTTTAGAAGGGATTACTCCTATCTCTAAGATCTACGATCGAGAGGCTTATCCCCGTTTCTACGGGTTAAAGCATCCGCCTAAGAGTTCGCTTTACCGGGTATATATTAAATAGCAAAGTTAAAACGCGAGAGGAATTTACTCTACCTTACTTATCGACGACTTAGCATCTTACTCTTAAGAAAATAGACGAGGTTCTTATAGTCGGAACTAACTTTAATCGGCGTTACTAATCCCTCTAACTCCGGGCGCTATTCTTCGAACGCCTTTACGATAGCGAGAAGCTCCTTATCGTAAATGTCGTAGTTATATTCGGCTACGGACATCTTCTTCGAAAGAAACGCTACTAGTAACTATAGATCGTTAGCGGTTCCCCGTTAAAGGAGAATACCCCCGGTTATCCTATCGGACGCATCTATCTTAATACGGGTTTCTTTATTAAAGTCGAAGTACTAGAGGATCGGTACGGTCGTAAAACTATCTCGTAACTTATCGAATACTACTTAATAAGCCGGAGACTATTCGAATTTAACTCCTTTCTTCGTAAGAGCCGTTAAAGGTCGGGTAATACCGCTAAAATTCTAAATAAATCTCCGATAGAAATTAGTAAAACTTAGGAAACCTTAAACTTCTTTTACGTTCCGAGGCGTTCCCTAGTTTAAAACCGCATCGATCTTCTCCTAGTCTATTCGGATTCCGTTAGTAGAAACGATAAGGCCTAGAAACTTAACTTCTTACTTATAAAATTTATACTTATCGATGTTAATATAAAGGCCTACTTTATTAAGTTTCGCGAGGACCTTTTTAATGTACTTATAATACTCTACTCTCGTTTTACTATAGATTAAGATGTCGTCGATGTATACTAAAATAAATTTATCTAAATACTCCTTTAAAGTATCGTTAATATATAATTAGAAAGTACTTAGACCGTTATATAATCTAAAAGGTATAACTAAATATTCGAAAAGACTATAACGGGTACGAAAAGCCGTTAACTATTCGTCTCCTTCGGCGATTCGAATATTATTAAAAGCCGTAATTACATTAAGCTTAGTAAACTAGCGGGCTTTCGATAGGCGTTTAAGTATTTCCGTAATTAAAGGAATCGGGTATCGATTTTTCTTAGTTATCGCATTAAGTCCGCAGTAATCTACGTAAAACCGGAGTCCTCCTCCTAGCTTACGGGCGAACATAACCGGAGAGGCGGCTTAAGAACTACTTAGTCGTAAGAACCCTTTACGGAGGTTATCTTCTAGATATTTCTTAAGAACGATAAGCTCGTCCTAGGATATTAAATAAAGAGGACCGTAGGGAGGCGGTTTCCCGTCGATTAATTTAATCTTATAGTCTACTCCCGGCCGATAAGGTAGGAGGATATCGGCGTTAGCCTTCGAAAATTAATAGAGTCGATACTAGTATTCTTTCGGTAACTTCGTCTTTAGATCGGTAGGCTTCTCGTTAAATTTCTTAAGAGCCTTTTTAATGTCTTATAGCGTAGTAGCGAAAATCTCGACCTTACGGTCTTTAGCGAGTCGAGAGAAAGTAGCGGCGCCGATCGCGAATATACTATAATCCCGAGGATCCTTCGATAATAAACTAGATTCGTCTAGACACTATTCCGTATAGTACTAACTTAAAAATAATAAAGAGCCCGAGGTCTAGTCGATAACCGGGTTATACTTTTTAAGCTAAGGGAGACTAAGAATAATAGGATAAGTTTTTAGGAGTTTCGTTAAAAAGAAGGTTATTAATTTAGAATACGGGCCGAGTAAGATCGTCGAATAGTAGATTTAAGTTACCTTCCCGGCGGCTACTATCGAACTATCGAATATCTCGAGTTCCCTTATATAAGTAAGGTCTTAAAACTTAAGATTTAGCTCCTTTATATAGTCGTAATCTATAAAAGCGAAACTAGTTACGCTATTATTAATAAGAGTTAGAGTTTTTAAACGTTTTTCTTAATTGCCTAACTAAGATTCTACTACGAAAGGTTAGTAGACTAACTCTTTCTTAGGAGTAGGACTTAAGAAAGGGAAGGTAGCGGCGGATACTCTTAATTTAGGGATAATTAAGCCTTATAAGCGACTAAAAGTAAGGCTTACTCTTTTCCCGTAGGAGTCGGAGTTTCGGAAGTCTCTAATACCGTAGCGGCGGCGACGCGAGGAGTAGATCTACGGCTTATAAGAGTTAGGTAAAGACGAGTAATATGTCCCTTTATACTATAGTAGATATACTCTCTTACGGCACGACGGCGATCCTTTTCTTCTTATAGGAGCTTACTATTAACTAATAGGACCTTAGGATAAGAGGATAACGAAGTAGTACTAAGATCTATTAGGTCGCCTACTAGAGTAAGAGTCGATAGCGTAGCCGGTAAATCCTTCTTAGGAGCGGGAGGAGTACTTAGTACGGCGGAGGGTAAAGTAAATTTACCTCTAATACTACGAGTACTACCTCGATTCGTAATTAACTTAGTAAAGTTATAGTATATATTATCTAAACGTGTTAAGAGTTTATAGAACTCCTTAAACGTTAATCTATCCGTCTCTTTATCCTTAACTACGTCTAACATCTCTTTACTAAGTCTACGCTATAAAAGGAACTTAGCGATATCGTCGCCGTACTAAGTATAGCCGAGTTCGCGAACGAACGAAGCGTAGTATATCTAATATAACTTATTGTTCTAACGGAGTTTGTCGATATTAAGATAGGCGGAAGTCTTCCGATCGGGATTACTATAACCGGAGTCGAGCGAAACCTAAAGGTTATCGACGTTTACCGCCTTAGGGTTAGTAAGGGCTAAACGACAGGTATCTAAAGCGGTTCCGCGGAGAAGAGAGAGGACATATCCGACTTTAGCGAATTAGGACTAGTAGTAGTCCGCGTTAGCTAGGAAGCGAATGTTAATCTATGTCTTAAATTCTTTATACTTTTCTCGATCTCCGGAGAAATAATCTAGGTCCGGGAGCCTCTTTATCTTCGACTAGACTACTATAGGAGGAGCGCTAGCGGCTATAGCCATTACCGCGTAGGCCGCTTAAGTTACCGTTTAGGCTTCGGTAAGTTACGTTTAAAGATTCGTAATTTCTTTATTCGTATCTCTTAGAGTATCTTAGAATTAACTATGTAACTATAATAGGTATTAAAGGGCTAGCTTGCTTCCGTTTAGAAGTTCTATAAGTCCCTCCGGGTTATAATTAAATTTTGCTAAAAGGTCGTCGAGGGTATGTAGCAATTTATAAAAAAGCGTATTAGTAAAGGGTAGTAGCTAGGTAAGATCTACCGGCTATTTATGTCCGAGAGGTTCTATAGCGGGATGCGATATAATGCTATATTGTACCTTATTTTAAGTAGTTCGTAATGTTAGGGGCGTATGTCGGAAAGGTATAAGCACGGGTAAATAGAGGAGAGGAACGAAGAACGAAGCTAAAGTCTAAATCGATATAGTAACTATCTTAATAAGACGAACTACGAAGGAAAGAAGAAGGGCGAGCTTAGAGGGAGACTCTACTATAAAATATACCTCGCCGCGCTTACTACTCTACGCTCGAACGTATAGCCCTTTATCGAAATATCTAAGATATCTATATATCGGTTTATATAAACCTCTTTATCTTAGACATCTACTTACTATCGCTATTATCTCTCCTATTATCTTACGTGCTCTCTAAATAAGATCTAAGACTATTAGTAGATAGGCAAACTTTGTTCTCCTTATTAAGGCGATTCGAATACTACTTATCTAATGTCGGCAACTACTACGCTTATCTCGTAAGACTAGTTCGCGAGTAAATAGAGAAGTAGTCGGTATTCTTAGCGTTTGTCTCTAAATAGCGGGGTAGCTGCGTTTGCACCTTCTAGGCAGCTACCCTAACAATTAATTTAGTATTAGCTAGTGTTGGCTAGTGTTGGCTAGTGTTCAATTTCTCTATTAATTAGGAAATCAATTTGGTGTTAGCTAGTGTTGGCTAGTGTTAGGGTAGCTACCTAGAAGGTGCAAACGCAGCTACCCCGCCATTTAGAGACAAACGCTAAGAATACCGACTACTTCTCTATTTACTCGCGAACTAGTCTTACGAGATAAGCGTAGTAGTTGCCGACATTAGACAAGTAGCATTCGAATCGCCTTAATAAGGAGAATAAAGTTTACCGGAAGACTTCCGCCCGTCTTAATATCGACAAACTCCGTTAGAACAATAAGTTATATTAGATATACTACGCTTCGTTCGTTCGCGAACTCGGCTATACTTAGTACGGCGACGATATCGCTAAGTTCCTTTTATAGCGTAGACTTAGTAAAGAGATATTAGACGTAGTTAAGGATAAAGAGACGGATAGATTAACGTTTAAGGAGTTCTATAAACTCTTAATACGTTTAGATAATATATACCGTAACTTTACTAAGTTAATTATAAATCGAGGTAGTACTCGTAGTACCGGAGGTAAATTTACTTCGCCCTCCGCCGTACTAAGTACTCCTCCCGCTCCTAAGAAGGATTTACCGGCTACGCTATCGACTCCTACTCTAGTAGGTAACCTAATAGATCTTAGTACTACTTCGTTATCCTCTCGTCCTAAGGTCCTATTAGTTAATAGTAAGCTCCTATAAGAAGAAAAGGATCGCCGTCGTGCCGTAGGAGAGTATATTTACTATAGTATAAAGGGACATATTACTCGTCTTTACCTAACTCTTATAAGCCGTAGATCTACTCCTCGCGTCGCTACCGCTACGGTATTAGAGACTTCCGAAACTCCGACTCCTACGGGAAAAGAGTAAGCCTTACTTTTAGTCGCCTATAAGGCTTAATTATCCCTAAATTAAGAGTATCCGCCGCTACCTTCCCTTTCTTAAGTCCTACTCCTAAGAAAGAGTTAGTCTACTAACCTTTCGTAGTAGAATCTTAGTTAGGCAATTAAGAAAAACGTTTAAAAACTCTAACTCTTATTAATAATAGCGTAACTAGCTTCGCTTTTATAGATTACGACTATATAAAGGAGCTAAATCTTAAGTTTTAAGACCTTACTTATATAAGGGAACTCGAGATGTTCGATAGTTCGATAGTAGCCGCCGGGAAGGTAACTTAAATCTACTATTCGACGATCTTACTCGGCCTACATTCTAAATTAATAACCTTCTTTTTAACGAAACTCCCGAAAACTTATCCTATTATTCTTAGTCTCCCTTAGCTTAAAAAACATAACCCGGTTATCGACTAGACCTTAGGCTCTTTATTATTTTTAAGTTAGTACTATACGGAATAGTATCTAGACGAATCTAGTTTATTATTAAAGGATCCTCGGGATTATAGTATATTCGCGATCGGCGCCGTTACTTTCTCTCGACTCGTTAAAGACTATAAGGTCGAGATTTTCGCTACTACGCTATAAGATATTAAAAAGGCTCTTAAGAAATTTAACGAGAAGCCTACCGATCTAAAGACGAAGTTACCGAAAGAATACTAGTATCGACTCTATTAATTTTCGAAGGCTAACGCCGATATCCTCCTACCTTATCGGCCGGGAGTAGACTATAAGATTAAATTAATCGACGGGAAACCGCCTCCCTACGGTCCTCTTTATTTAATATCCCGGGACGAGCTTATCGTTCTTAAGAAATATCTAGAAGATAACCTCCGTAAAGGGTTCTTACGATTAAGTAGTTCTTAGGCCGCCTCTCCGGTTATATTCGCCCGTAAGCTAGGAGGAGGACTCTAGTTTTACGTAGATTACCGCGGACTTAATGCGATAACTAAGAAAAATCGATACCCGATTCCTTTAATTACGGAAATACTTAAACGCCTATCGAAAGCCCGCTAGTTTACTAAGCTTAATGTAATTACGGCTTTTAATAATATTCGAATCGCCGAAGGAGACGAATAGTTAACGGCTTTTCGTATCCGTTATAGTCTTTTCGAATATTTAGTTATACCTTTTAGATTATGTAACGGTCTAAGTACTTTTTAATTATATATTAACGATACTTTAAAGGAGTATTTAGATAAATTTATTTTAGCATATATCGACGACATCTTAATCTATAGTAAAACGAGAGTAGAGTACTATAGGTATATTAAAAAGGTCCTCGCGAAACTTAATAAAGTAGGCCTTTATATTAATATCGATAAGTATAAATTTTATAAGTAAGAAGTTAAGTTTCTAGGCCTTATCGTTTCTACTAACGGAATCCGAATAGACTAGGAGAAGATCGATGCGGTTTTAAACTAGGGAACGCCTTAGAACGTAAAAGAAGTTTAAGGTTTCCTAAGTTTTATAAATTTCTATCGGAGATTTATTTAGAATTTTAGCGGTATTACCCGACCTTTAACGGCTCTTACGAAGAAAGGGGTTAAATTCGAATAGTCTCCGGCTTATTAAGTAGTATTCGATAAGTTACGAGATAGTTTTACGACCGTACCGATCCTCTAGTACTTCGATTTTAATAAAGAAACCCGTATTAAGATAGATGCGTCCGATAGGATAACCGGGGGTATTCTCCTTTAACGGGGAACCGCTAACGATCTATAGTTACCGGTAGCGTTTCTTTCGAAGAAGATATCCGCGGCCGAATATAACTACGATATTTACGATAAGGAGCTCCTCGCTATCGTAAAGGCGTTCGAAGAATAGCGCCCGGAGTTAGAGCGATTAGTAACGCCGATTAAAGTTAGTTCCGACTATAAGAACCTCGTCTATTTTCTTAAGAATAAGATGCTAAGTCGTCGATAAGTAAGGTAGAGTAAATTCCTCTCGCGTTTTAACTTTACTATTTAGTATATACCCGGTAAAACGAACTCTTAAGCGGATACTTTAACCCGTAGAAACGGGGATAAGCCTCTCGATCGTAGATCTTAGAGATAGGAGTAGTCCCTTCTAAAGGAGTATAACCTTAGCTAAGAACTTTATAAGCTCCTCGGGGATAGTCCGTACTTATCCGAACCTATTATCGCCTCTTTTATTCTTATAGCCGCTCCCGCCTTCTTATAGGAGGATAAGGAGACGGATAAGGACTCCTAAGAAGAAGAATCTAGTAAAAATGCCGACTTAGTAAATAAAGATTCCGATTTAGGGGACGAGGAGTCCGATTTAGGGGACGAGGAGTCCGATTTAGGGGACGAGGAGGATCTATAGAGCCTTCTTAAACCGATATAGATCGACTAGCTTATTACTATAGCTTACGTAGAAGACCCTTTTACCCGTAGATTAATTTAAGCTTTATAAAATAACGAGAGGCTATACGAAAAAGTCTCCCTCTCCGAATATAAACTACGAGGAACTCCGCCGCGAGCTCCCCGAGCGGTATTTCGAAATGTACTCTTTATACCGGATTTTAAAGACCTCCGTAATCGAATTATATATTTAGCTTATAATCCGCTAAGTATAGCTTATCCGGGCCGTACTAAGATGCTTACTTAGCTCCGAAAATAGTATTACTAGCCTAGCCTCTATCGAGATGTCGATAAGTTCGTAAAGAACTACGTAATTTACTAAAGAGCGAAGGCCGAGACGTAGAAACCTTAAGGCCTTCTAAAGCCCCTAGATATCCCGACGCGCCCCTAGTAGTATATATCGATTAATTTTATTATAGGACTACCGGAAGGGACGGACTTTAACGGTTTAACCTATAGGAATCTAATAGTAGTCGTTTATCGATTAACTAAACGGAAGAAAACACTTCCCGTACGAAGTATAACTATAAAGAACTCGTCTTAGATCTTCTACCGCGATGTTTAGAAGGATACCGGTCTCCCTAAGTCTATCGTCTCGGATCGTAGTCCTAACTTTATCTCTCGTTTCTAGAAGCGTCTATGTAAACGCCTTAAAATCGAAGTAAGACTCTCGACGGCTTATTACCTATAAACGGACGGTTAAACGGAACGGCCGAATACTTAAGTAGAATAAGTTATTCGATTATTTACTAATTATTATTAGAATAATTAGCTAAGATTATTACCGTTAGTAGAATTCGCCCTTAATAATTAGGAGTCGGCTACGACTAGAGTAACTCCCTTCTTCGCTACCGCTAGTTTTTATCCTCGTATAGGAATAGAACCGGTAGAGATTACTATAGAGCCTCCGTAGATAGATCCCGAAAGGGATGCCGACGCGTTTACTCTTTAGATAGCTAACATTTATTAAGAACTTTAAGAAGAAATGCGCTACGCCTAAGATATTTATAAGTATTACGCTAATTAATATAGACGCCCGGCGCCGGACTACTAGATCGGTAACTATGTCTATATCGACTTAAGGTATATTAGGACTAATCGACCCTCTAAGAAACTAGACTAGAAGAATCTAGGTCCCTTCCGCATTATTAAAAAGGTTAGCTCGTATATATACGAGCTAGATTTACTAGAGCATTTAAATATTTACCCGGTTAAATACGTCGTTAATCTAAGAAAAGCTAGAGATGTAGTTAAGATAGATAACACGCTACCTATTCCGGAAGCTACCGAGGCGATAGATTAAGCTACGGATAAAGAAAGTAGTTCTAGAATAATTAAGAAAATTATCGGATAGTCCGGTAGTTAATAGGGACTATGAGATCCGCCCGGCCTATAGTTAGAAGTTTAATAGGAGGGTAATACGGATAAAGATACGACTTAGGAACTACTCCGAAACGTAATATTCGTACGAGAAGCGATTAAAGTATTCCTTTAAGAAATAATAGGTTTTTAAAGGATAGAAGACGCGACTACGGAGAAATTTATTAATAACGCCTACGAATAGAATATCGATAAAGACATTCGACCTAAACCCGGATAAGAGGCCTAGCATCTAAGATATATTAAGTTACTTTAGCGTCGTAGGAACTCCGCCTTCGAGGAGGAGGGGGATACTATTAGGGTAGCTACCTAGAAGGTGTAAACGTAGCTACCCCGCTATTTAGAGATAAACGCTAAGAATACCGACTACTTCTCTATTTACTCGCGAACTAGTCTTACGAGATAAGCGTAGTAGTTACCGACATTAGACAAGTAGCATTCGAATCGCCTTAATAAGGAGAACAAAGTTTACCTATCTACTAATAGTCTTAGATCGTATTTAGAGAGTACGTAAGATAATAGGAGAGATAATAGCGATAGTAAGTAGATGTCTAAGATAAAGAGGTTTATATAAACCGA
>LFZN01000055.1:0-41466 GCA_001578235.1 Pseudocercospora eumusae
TCTTTAGGCACCTTACTACTAGGTATCCGTATTACTAGTACTTATAGTACTATAGGATCCTATAGGTATTTATATAGATTTCCGTATCTATCCTTTTATAGTCCTAGAAGAGTCCCCTTTCGAGGAGTATATTAGCCTATTCTATACTCCCGACCTATACGATAAGTAATAACCTCGTCTTCTTATCTTCGATCTTTCTTTTAACCTATGCTACCTTAGTAATTTATATCCCTAGGCACGTATATTAGTTTTCCTTCTAAAGCTAGGCGATGTTATCCTAAATTTAGAATATTCTAGTTATGCCGTAGGCTATAACTATAAACTATTAGCGCGAGACCTTCGCCGTCTTTCTAATCTTCGTTATCTACTCCTTCTAAGCTTCTAGCTTCCTTATATCCCCTTCCGCTACTATATATAGCTTAACTACTCCTCGTCTATCCTTCTTTACCCCTATAATCTCCTTTATCCCTATCTTTTAGACGATTTCTTTCCCTATTAACTTATCGATATCCTCTTATTCTTAGGGGTCTATAATGTAGACCTTAACCGCTATCTTCTTCTCCTTTAGGCTAGTAACCTAGGCCTACGTACCTTAGTTAGTTCTTAGGGCTAGAAGAGCCCCCTTCTATGCCTTTACCGTAGCTATTCCTACTACCTTATCGACTATTATCCTTATGTCGTTCTTTAGTGCTTTTAACCCCCTAAGGAGTTCTACTATTATTATCTTTAGTACTCTTTCCGGAACCTCCCTATCGGCCGCTATCGCTATCTCCTACGCCCTCTTATACGTGTCCTTCTACTCGCTTCCCTCGCCCGGGGGCCTCGCCGTCGTCGCCGTCGTCGTCGTCGCCATTTTCCCCGAGGATATATAGAGGATAGCGAAATAGGCGAGGTAACTAACTTAGGAAAGAGACTAACTACCCTAGTTCCCCGATATAAAGGATAGGTAAGGAAATACCTATACTATAAACGAGGGAAAAGTAGGAGCCCTAGGATAATACTTCTTCGGCGGCCGCGTAGAAGCCGACCTAACGGATATCTAAGGGGTAAGAGTAGAACCGCCGATAGATAGAACTAAATAGAAGCTAGGAACGGATACGAAGGAGGTTATAGCGACTATAGCGAAACTTCTAGGTAAAAAAGCGCTAGGGCCGGATAGAGTATATAATATTATACTTAAAGCATATAAAAAGACGCTAGTACCGGCTATAGCTAATATCTTTATAGCCTATATAGAATAAGGGTACTACCTAAAACGGTTTAAGGAATCCCTTACTATCGTACTTAGGAAGCTATAGAAAGAGGACTACTCCTAACTTAAGTTATACCGACTAATTATACTCCTAAATATAATAGGTAAGCTCCTAGAAAAAATAGTAGTAAGAAGGCTTATAGAGTTCGCGGAAGAATATAAAGTCCTACCGGAGGAGTAAATAGAAGGGAGGGTAAAGAGATCTACCCTTATAGCGGTAGAACTTAATATAGAATAGATTAAGTATATATAGTACTACGGAAAGAATAAAGTAGCGTTACTCCTCTCGCTCGATATCTTAGGAGTATTCGATAACGTCTTATATAAGAGACTAATATATATCCTAAGGTAAAAGAGAATACTAACATAGATAGTCGAATTTACCTAGTCGTTCCTAAAAGAGAGGACGACCTAACTCCTAGGGAGATATAAGTTAGCCCCTATCTAGATAGATATAGGAATACCCTAAGGATTAACCCTCTTACCGATACTCTTCCTTATATTCGTCGCGGATCTCCTACCGAAGCTTAAATCGGATAAGATATTAGCATCGGGATTTATCGACGATACTAATATCCTAGCATAGTTAGACTCTATAGAAGAGAACTATAGAATCCTAGAAACGTAATATAAAGAGTATAAAACATAGGTACGGAAATATAGAGCTAAATTCGCGCCGGAGAAGTACTAACTAATCTACTTTAGTAAAGCGAAGACTAAATATAATATAAAAGCGCCGATTATAATCTAGGGACACCTTACTAAACCTACCTTAGAGTTACGAGTCCTAGGAATATAGCTAGACCCGAAACTAAGCTAAGGCCTATAGGTTAAGAAAGTATAGATAAGAGCTAACGCGAATAGGTAATCTATCGAAAGACTAATAGTATTAATATAGGGAGTAATATTCGATAAAGCGAAGACTATATATAAAGTAATTATAAAGCCGGCTATACTATACGGGGCCTAAGTCTAGGTAGTATAAGATAAGACCCCGAAGAGGGTTACGGAACTAATTAATAGAGTCTAAGCCTAATGCCTAAGAAGAGTTACGGGAGTATATAAATCTACCCTAACTAGGGTATTAGAAATAGAGACGGGATCGCTACTAATATATTAATACCTAAAAGGAATAAGGTACTAATACGCTATTAAGACGACTCTATACCTAGCTTAAGAAATTATTAAGGAAGCGCTCGGGAAGATCTATAACTAAGTACCGCCGAGAAGGAGAAGGGTTTATAGACCTAAGAGAAAGGTATAAAAGGAAGAAGACCTAGCCCGAGGAATAGAGACCCTATATAAAGTATTTTAAGCTATAGAGAAGAAGGAGGGAAGAAAAGAGTAAAGTATAGCGGAGGAGATAGCGAGAATACTCTAGGAAAAAGAATAGGGAGAAATACCGAGGAGAAATAGAATACCGAAAGTATTAATAATATTCGGGAGTAATAACGACCGGATCTATAGAGACCTAAAAAGGGTAGAGGTAAGTATAGCGATATAACTACGCTCCGAGTATATCGGACTTAGAGCCTACCTATATTAGAGATAAGTCCTAGGGATAGAAAATAAAGCTTACCTATATAGCTACCCGTCTTAAAACCCTAAATATATACTACTAGTATATAAACGATAGAGGAAAGGGAGGAGCGAGTAGAGATACTAGATAAAAGAGAGGGAATACGATAAGATTATTATAAATAAAGAAGATATTAGAAGAATTATAAAATAGATCGTTAGGGAGGGATATCTCGAATAATATATACTAGCCTAGGAGATAGAGGAATAGATAGAGAGAAGGGGGGCGGAGAAGAAGGGGAGTAAAGAGGAGGGAGTATTAGGGTAGTAAGTAAGGTAGTTAGAGGGTAACTCTATAATACTAGTATACCCTAGAGGAAGTTAAACCGAAAGATAACGGAAGGAAAGAAGTAACGGGGGTAAGGGGGAGAGGTTTTTACTAGTAAGCCTAGTTTCCTTTTTATAGATTACATAGCGTTAGACCTATATAGGCCGATAGGCACTAAAATAGGCAAATGAAAGATCTATCTATCTATTTACTATCGCTATTACTAATTACTAAGGTTTGCACATCTCTGCATCAGACGATGCAATGAAAGTGCAATATGAGCTCTAGGGGTTTAACACCGGCCGTCCCTGCCATGATACCCGGATAGAGCCAGTGAGGCTTCTGGTGTACGAGCACAGCAGGACCTCTTTCGGGGGTCGTAAGCCGCATGGTGCAAATAATGTGTGAGACAAGCCCGGTTGACCACGCTAAAAGCGGAGTCGACCAAGGTGAACTAGATGCGTACGCGCTAAAGCGGGTGCGTAAACCACGTGACTACGCTAGCGAACCTTGTTTCGCTATGCGAGAACTTAAATTCTCTCCCCCTTGCTAAACTTCTAAAGGTACAGAAAGGGTGAGTAGATAGCTATGCGTATAGATATGCATTTAGACATATACTTTAGTTTTTTTATAGGAGAAGTATTAAAAAATAAAACTAAACCATAGTTTAATAAATATATCGCCTAGACTTTACTAGATACTATAAGTATTACGCTTAAAAAAAAGAAGTATATCTAATTAAAAATTTAATATCTCTAGTAATATAAAAAGCTTAGATTCCTAATAGTACTAGCTATAGTAATTAGCTAAATAAAGGTATAGAAAGTATAAAGAGATATCTATGCGCATAGCTATGCCTATAGACCTATACTTTGGTTTTTTTATACGAGGAGCATAAAAAAATAGAACTAGAGTATAGTTTAATAAATATATCGCCTAGACTTTACTAGATACTATAAGTATTAGACTCGAAAAAATAAGTATATCTAAGTAATATCTATAGTAATATAAAAGGCTTAGCTTCATAGTAATAGTAGTACTAGCTAACTAGCTAAATAAAGGTAGTATAGAAAGCGTGAGTACATAGCTATGCGCGTATATATGCCGCATCTCCCCTAGTAGGGTATATATCTAAACTATAAGGAATAATTAGTAGGGAATAGTAAGGAAGAATTTACGCATATGTATGCGCATAGGCTCCTACTTTAGCAATTTATTTATACTATTCGATAAAAGATAGAAGTATATTTTATATTAATTTATATATCTTTAAGATATTACTAGATACTATAAGTTTTAACGTCGAAAAAGTAATTATATCTAGGTAATCTATATAGTAACCTAAAAAAACTTTAGATTAGTAATAGTAGATAGTATATATAATGTTACGCTCTATGCGCATAGATATGTACTTTCTCCTAATACACCCCCTTAGTAGTACGTTCGTACTAGAAAATATAAACTATATATAATAATATATCTAGGCGCATAGCTATGCGCATAGGATTTCTATACCCCTACTTCTACTATTAATAAGCTTAATAAGCTCGACGCTAGCTAATGTTCGGCTTGGCGGCCCTAATATATTAGGGATAATTCGTATAGCGATACCTTCCGGCGTATATAAGGGGTTACTTAACTATCTAGCTACGGGCGTTAGTAAGGGCTATTATATGCGCATAGGTATGCCCTTAGCTACCGCTATACGCATTATCCCTAATATATTAGGGCCGCTAAGCCGAACATTAGCTAGCGTCGAGCTTATTAAGCTTATTAATAGTAGAAGTAGGGGTATAGGAATCCTATGCGCATAGCTATGCGCCTAGACATATTATTACCTAATACGCTTCCGGCGTATACTTACTAATAAAGTAGTACTATATACGCATAGCTATGCGCTTAGAATCGCTTACTAATACTTATTACCTAATACGCTTCTAGCGTATACTCGACGATAGCTAAGTACTTACTACTCTATGCGCATAGCTATGCTAGAAATGTAGATCCGTAGGCACATAGGTTAAGAATAGTAGTACAGGGGTTCGATTAGTAGGTACTAAGGTTAAGAATAGGGTTTCTTAGAGGTACAAGGGTATAGGATAGTGTCATTGGTCGAAATGCGGATGCGTATACGCTAAAGTGCGGTTAACTAAGTGCACGGTTATGCACGGTTTGAACTCTCGGAAGATGGTCGACTCCGCTTTTAGCGTGGTCAACCGAGGATTTATCTGAATAATGTCGCTTGCTCGGAGTAATATACAGCGAAGGAGAAGTTCTTGCTGTCGACAGGGATGACCGAGTTTTGGCGCGGTCAAAGCTCGCGCCGGGCTTGGCATTTCGCCTTGACTTCTCCTCATCCTTGGTGCTGCACTCACTACTCACTCTCCTTCTCTGGCGTCGTACGTCAATATGGTCGAATCTGAGGAGCTGTGCTGCCTGCAGTGCCCGCCCCGTCTCAGTCCCACATTGATGATTGACAAGCCATAACGTCGCAAGGAGGAAGAAGCGCGGTACTCCTCAGAGTTCGACTGGGACCTACATGTACACACCCTGCTCGCCCGAGCGGCCGCACCAGGTGTCTCGTGGTCGAACAAGCAACGTGAATATAGCACAGGCGACATTTTGCGGGGTCGGTCGGCAATAGACGATGCAACACCAGGGCAGGATGCGCTACTGAATAGCAGGAAATCGACATCCGGAACGGTGCGAAGCGAGTCGTGATACTGCCCCGTGAATGGTATCGTTAGAAGAGCTCTCTGCTACGGGCTCGGAAATCCAAGCCGAAAATCTGTTCTGGAATACCGGACGGGTGTGAATCCATCCAGATATTAGCCTGAGCTGACACGGCTGTAGCACTGCCAAGCCAGCAATACAGCCTTGCTATACATGTAGCTGTTGCTCCCCACACATTGCCTTCGTCTTGATCAGACCGCCAAGATGGCCGACAAAGCAAATGAAAGTGTGACAGTAGAACGACTCGATACGATCCAGCCTGCAAGGACTCCCTCAGCACCCATCACGGATGCCGCTGCGATATTCCTGAAGCAAGCAGAGGCCAGTGGAAGAGTTACACTCTCGGCGGCCGAAGAGAAGGCAGTTCGGCGAAAAGTCGATGGACGCATCCTGCCCATCATACTTGCAGCATACTTCTTCCAGCAGTTGGACAAATCAACACTATCTTACACATCCGTATTCGGCATTGTCCAAGATGCACATCTTGTTGGAAAGCAATATTCATGGCTTGGTTCCATCCTCTACCTGGCTCAACTGGTCGCACAACCTATCGCAGCCCTGACGTTAGTGAAGTTGCCGACTGGAAAAGTGATCGCCTCAGCTGTGTTCCTCTGGGGCTCTACATTGTGTATCATGAGTGCCTGCACGAACTTTCGGTCTTTACTGGCTCTACGATTCATGCTTGGCGTATTTGAATCCTTGATCGGTAAGCATGAGAGATCACTGATTCGACAGCAGCCCATCTGACCGGCTTTCTCAATCAGCAACGTCATGTATTGCTGTCACACAGATGTGGTGGCGTCGCGGCGAGCAGACCCTTCGAACAATGTCATGGACGAGCATGAACGGTGTGACATTGATTGTGAGATCGCCTCCATTCCTGGCCGTGCTATCCGCACATCACTAAGATACCTGCTAGGTTGGAAGCCTCTTCACATACGGCTTAGGCCACATTCAAAGCAAAGCGCTATTCCCGTACCAGGTACGCACGCGTTGCGATAATCGTTGCAGCGAAGGTGACCAGATCTGATTTGAACTTTCGACAGATCATATTCCTCTTCTGCGGCCTGCTTACCGTAGTGTACTCCATAAGCGTCTTCCTCTGGATGCCCGACTCTCCAATGACAGCAAAATTCCTGACCGAACCGGAAAAGGTCGTCGCTGTCGAACGTCTACGATCAAATCAAATGGGCATCGTGACCCGAAAATGGCGATGGGATCATGTTCTTGAAGTCTTCTACGATCTCAAAACATACTGCTGGTTCTTCATCGTAGCGGCAGTTTCGTAATTCATCCTCAAAGTCTGCATAACAAGTAATACAACATTCTAATGCTCTCTGAACAGCATTCCAAGCGGTGGCATGGGCACCTTCGGCTCCCTCATCATCAAATCCTTCGGCTACAACAAATTCCAAACCATCCTCTTCAATCTCCCCTTCGGAGCCATGACAATCATCGCCATCATCGGAGGCGGCTGGCTGGCAAACAAACTCCGATCGAAAGGTGTCGTTATCGCATTACTCTGCGTCCCAACGATAGCCGGCATAATCGTCATGCTCAAGATCCCCCACACTCCTGGCAACAGAGGCATCCTACTTACCGGCTGGTATTTGGTACGCACAAAAAGCAAACCCCCTACCCTCTACTCCTTCTTGCCACTGACCCTCGGATCAAGACCTCTCTATTCCCCGGCATAACACCACTCCTCTACGCCTGGCAAGCCCAAAACACCGCCGGCGACACCAAAAGAAAATGCACAACAGGCGTCCTCATCGTCGGGATGTGCACAGGAAATGTACATCTCACCATCCCCCTCCACCCCCATCCTCTCACACTAACAACCCCCTGCACCCCAAGGTCATAGGTCCACTAATGTACAGTCCCTCCCAAGCACCTCTCTACCACAAAGGTCTCCTCTCAAGTCTCAGCATGTTCATCCTCGTCGCCATCTTATCTGGGTAAGCTTTCCCCTTTCCCTTCCTTCTTAGAAACTCACTCAACTCAAAAGTTTCATCTGCATGTATCTCAACCTCCTAAACCTACATCACGCGCGTCGAAGAGAGGAATTAGGAAAGCCGAGGGATTTGGTCGATCGATCGATGCTGAAGGTTCGGGGTGAGGAAGTGCTGGATGAAGTAGAGGGTGATTTGGCGTTGCATGATACGACGGATTTGAAGAATGAGGATTTTATTTATGTTTTGTAGGGAGATTTTGAAAAGAGGTGATGTATGTATGTATGCATGCATGTATGTATGGGTGATTTGCATTGCCTCAATTTTTCTGCCTCTGGCTGATGATTGTTTACAATTCCTTTTTTTTCGAGGTGGCATATACGTTCGTGTTGAGGAGGAGGGACGGGCTGACTCTATCGGTTTCGTGAGAGGAAAGATGCAGCGATAGACAATATGTCGTTATACAGCAAGGTAGTAAGTATGGTCGTCAGTAGCCCTTCTGAATACGAAAAGACTGAGCTATGCATACGCCTAAACCAACTTCACGCTCCAGTCCTTCCTCCCCACATCTCTCATTCTCCATTCTCGGCGCAAGACCCATTGCTCTCCAAGCCATCACCGCGGTCCATCAATCATCGCCACCAGTCTTTTATCATTCTTCGGATCGTACGTGATGCCGAGATCTTTAGCGATTAAAACTTTCAACTCCTTGCGAAATTCCACATGCTCATTGTCACCGGCGCACGAGCCTCCCGAGTCCCTGAATCTCAAGACATCTAGAAGATCTAAGACCTTCCAATTCGGATGCTCGAACCTGTATGAAATCTGTAAGGTCCTCATGAGAGGCGAGAAGAACTGGAATAGAGACGCCGGCGTTTTCTTGTACCCAATCCTGGAGATACTTGACGGCGAGCCACAGATGACATTGTGAGAAAGTTCAAGGATACGGAGGTTCGTGCAAGCCTGAAGTAGCGACGCCGCGTCGCGGATGTCCTTGGCCGGTTCAGCGTCCTCAAGAATGGAAATGTATCGGATTGCCTTTCCGCCTGCGCCAAGCATTGGAAGTATGTATTTGAGATCTCGTATTGATTTAAACTCGAACGTTCCGTTGCAGTACAGGAAAGGAAGTGCTTCGCGATAGGTGTGCTTTGAAGTCAGAAGCAACGCGATAGGAGATGGTGGACGTGGTATCCATTTCTTGAGATGACGGTCCCACATCTGAGGGTTATTCTTGTCTTTCTGCTTATGTGCGGTCTTGCTCCACGACTTCGGCTTATTGCGGTACAGTTCTGGTCTGCTGTGGCTGGGGACCTTAGAAGACCCGCCGCAATGCATGGAAATCTCGATGTGGGCCTTGTCCATCTGACTAGGAATCGATGAGAGATTGCGGACGTCTTCCATGTAAAACTTGTAGACGTGTTGGCGAATCTCTAGAGGAAGTTGTTCGAAGCCGGCGTACCCGCCGTACCAGAACTGTTGCCCTTTTGTAGTCGCATCAATGGTTAGAGGAGTCGTAAAGACCGTGGACACCGTGGCCGCGAGTCTGTTCTTCGAAGCGCTTGGAACGACCTCGGGCTTGAACTCCAATTCCTGTTTTTTCATACATGGGAGCGATTGTGGCTCTGATCCCGCATTCCTCTTTAACGCCATGGTGGTTCTAGTGATTTATTCCTGTGTCATGCGCTCGCAAAGCCCTCAAAATGAAGATTTCGAAAATCGCAACTCAACGAGCTGAAACGCAAGGTCGCTGGCGAAGGACGGTCGTGAGCTGCTGCGGAGGAATAATGAGGACAGCCAGCAATACGGAATCTTACGGGCTCGAACGATGATGAATAGCGATCCCAAGTTGTTGCGCGAGATGCGATGGCGAGGCTTGTACGATGAAAAGCTTGGATGATCTGTGAGATCTATTTGCTTGCTGTTGTGGTTGCAAGAGAACAAGAAGCCGGAGTGTAGCTGCAGCAATACACTCCTTCCTGGTTGCAGCACAGGATGCGCTTCCCACCCTCAGACCTTCGACTTCCCCAGCAGCATTTCGACCTCGAATTGTGGAAGGGGCGTGCATGCCGGAAAGTCGAAATGATCGCTTGAGAAGGTGAGCGGCAGCATGCAGCCAAATGCAGGTGCCATCTCAAAATCTTTGTCTTTGCGACAAGCTTAGAACTTTCGAAAGCGCCGGCAGCTTCTCCGCTGCGAGAGGTTTCCAAGCATGTCTTACCTGAACTTGAGAATCAATTGTCTGAAGGGAGACAGTTGTAGTGCCTTCACAATGTTGACATGTTCTTGTGACCAATCTTGGCCCAGTCGAGTGCCTCAAGCGTTGAGATCCATTTCCATTTCCAAATCGCAGAATGCTTTTCAGCGGCTCACGGCAAACCATAGTCTGTACTGGAAACGCAGGTCAGCACCTCACAGCCCACGCGCCCAGCAAAGTTGGCTGCTGCAATCTTGTTGAAATGATGGATCGCGATGTCGAAAATGCATACGCGGTCGAGACACCTTTCCGCTGCCAAGTTCAGAAGCTAGTGAGCTGTATCTTCGAATTACTGCTCAATAGCTGGTTCTCAGAAGCAGGGCGCGGCGAAGAAGTCCATCAGAACTTCGAGGCACACACGACTGAGAGAGCTGAGGGCTTCAACTTCTCGGGAGTTGTCGAGCGCTGGACAATAGATGAGCTGCGGAAGGCGCTGCGCAAAGCTCATGTTGACGGACAAGAGGATGAAATGCTGTCGCGACTTGGAGAAAGCACGCCATTCGTATTCGGCCTGATTGCAGCGTCCAACATCGATGAGCTCCTGCCATTATACAGGTCTCTCCAGGAACATCTTCGCAGTGGTTTTGACGAGATCATGTATGATGCTGCTTCCGCTGGCGAGGGTCAGAGTTCAAGTGCTAGCAGTATGATGGACTTGTCCGACGAAGACGACACTTCGATGTTGGACGAAGATGAAGACCAAACTGCGCCGCATCGAGATTCTGGATGTGAGAGTGATCATGACATGGACTGCGACTCATGCGAGATTGGCGAGCGACCAGAAAGTGAGGACCAGTGCTTAGAACGGGAGCTTACTAACATGACGATGTGCGATGGCGAGCCTTAGTATCAGGAGTCAGTTCCTGCCGGACAGCAGTGCAATGGAGTCGCTTTCGGACCGGGCATGATGGATTGATGTTTGTGCGCATACCCAAAGCGGGTGGATGGCTTATCAACGTGTAGCATTTTTCGTCATTACATGCCCTCCTGTATAGGTGGACAGGAATGAGCAAGCATATCTATCTGCCGTCTCGCATGCTGCAGATCGTGTGTGCCATGTGCCCTCTTTTTTCTATCCATCGCTGTACCATGCCGGCACGAGGTCATTTTTCGCGTTACCGTTCGAGATGGTTCCGCATCTATTTCTCGTAGACCCACTCGTGGTTCGCCGACTTCCAGCTCTGGATCTCGCTCTTGTCGAACCAAAGGGCAATCTCCTTCTGGGCAGACTCGACGGCATCGGAGCCGTGGCAGACGTTGCGACCGACGTCCTGAAAGATCGATTGTCAGTATCGGAAATGAGAGATTGACGGTGTGTGGACTTACAATGGCGTAGTCACCACGGATGGTGCCTGGAGACGAGGCAAGTGGGTTGGTCGCGCCGAGGAGAACACGGCCGGTCTTGACAGCGTCACGACCCTCCCAGACCATGGCGCAGATTGGGCCGCTGCCCATGTCTATTGCCGTTGTCAGTGATGAATCGCTCCAATTGTTGCCAGCTTTCTGTACGCACAGGCAACGAGACCCTTGAAGAATGGCTTGGAGCTCAAGTCCTCATAGTGCTTCTCGAGGTGCTCCTTGGAGGCAGTGACGAGCTTGATGGCGACAAGCTTGTAGCCACGCTTCTCGAAGCGGGAGATGATGTCGCCAACGAGGCCACGCTGGACACCGTCTGGCTTGACAGCGATGAAGCTACGATGCAATAATCAGTGTTTGTTCACGCATCCATTGGCATTGACGGAAGGGCCCAGGCATACGTCTGCTCGGATGAAGACATGTTGTCTGATTCTTCTTTCTCTTTGGCTTTTTCACGGAGGACTGTTGTCAAGTGGCCGCGGTCTTTTGGGTTGAGATGTTTGAAGATTGGAGGTTGCTCTTCAGACATGCTAAATTTTTGGCACACCGCCGCCGCGGGGTGAGCTCCTCGCACTCGCAGTGGGACGCAGGGGCAGCGTGGAGCAGTGAGATATGGTCGAAAGTCGTGTTTGCAGAAGTGTTGTAGACTGCGAAAATCAGAACATTCACCTGACTGAAGTAGTGAGCACAACGTGCGCTGAATTCATACCGTTCACACAGTCACACCTTCCCATTCATCTATTCTATAGCTCGGACGGCGACGGCATTGAGGCTGTTGTCTCACTGCATCATCGCTTGGCCAATCGATCCACGACTTTCGTTCTCAACACTCGCCCAATCGCGTCTGGTCAAGTACAGGGACAACTGTCTGAAATTGCATAGACAACACCATATGTAGGTGTTGTTCCTAGAGAACGACAGCGATATAGATGACTATGGCCTTCAGTGGCTCGTGGCGGAGCATTCTGCTTCTGCTGGTGGCAGTATGCTACCTCATCACGCCGGCCGGTAAGCTTGTAGCCGTCCCTTGTTGATCATTGAGCTCTCAATGCTCGCTGAACCAGGTTACACTAGGCAGGCATTGACACTGGTACAGTGATGGTGAAGCATCAAGACTTCAAGACATGCGATCAATCCGGCTTCTGCAAACGAAATCGATTATACGCCGACACAGCGACGTCCAATTCCAAATGGGAATCCCCATATACATTAGATCGATCCACCATAAAATTTAACGGCGGCATCTTGACGGGAATTGTATACAAGAACATCATCAACAGTGGTGAGAGCGTCAGACTTCCGGTCACCATCTCATTTTATGAATCCGGCGTTGCTCGCGTGACCATTGATGAGGAAAGGCGGCAGCAGGGAAAGATTGAGCTTCGACATGACCGCAAGGACATTCAAAAGCAGCGATGCAACGAGGCTGAGAAATGGGCAATTGTTGGAGGTACAGCTGTAAGCACTGGCGCAGCACTCGACAAGGATGCCGAGAAAGGTACTACCATTGTCAAGTATGGACCTGCCAGCAAGTTTGAAGCTGTCATCAAGCATTCGCCATTGAGCATTGATTTCAAGCGCGATGGCGAGACTCAGATCAAGCTGAATGATCGTGGACTGCTGAATGTGGAACACTGGCGCAAGAAGGTGGAGAAGAAAGAGCCGGAGAAGGAGGGCGAGGGTGAAGAAAAGAAGGGAGATGAAGCCGTAGTTGCTGAGAGTGATAAAGAGGCAGCTGAAGACGAGAGCACGTGGTGGGACGAATCGTTTGGTGGAAACACTGATACGAAGCCAAAAGGCCCGGAAGCTGTTGCTTTGGACGTCTCCTTCCCTGGCTATGAGTATGTTTACGGCATTTCCGAGCACACTGGTCCACTGGCGTTGAAGGAGACCCGCGGCGGCGATGGCAAGTTCTCGCAGCCGTACAGAATGCACAACAGCGATGTCTTCGAATACGAGATGGATAGCCCAATGACACTGTATGGAAGCATTCCATTCATGCAGGCGCAAAAGAAAGATTCCACCGTTGGTGTTTTCTGGCTGAACGGCGCTGAGACGTGGGTCGACATTACCAAGACTTCTTCCATCGCAAATCCACTCAGCCTTGGAATCGCTGGCAAGACTACCACCCATACGCACTGGATCAGTGAGTCAGGTCTACTCGACATCTTCGTGTTCCTTGGACCAACACCACAGGATGTCATTGGTGCTTACACCGAGCTCACCGGTACACAACAGCTTCCACAGCACTTTGCGATCGCCTCCCACCAATGTCGCTGGAACTATGTCACGGACGAGGATGTAAAGGACGTAGATCGCAAATTCGACAAGGCTCGCATCCCATATGACGTGATTTGGCTTGACATTGAATACACAGATGGCAAGAAGTATTTCACCTGGGATGGAATGACGTTTCCGGATCCGATTGGGATGCAAAAGCAGCTGGACGAGCACGAGCGAAAGCTTGTGGTGATCATCGACCCGCACATCAAGAACGAAGGCGGCTACCACGTCGTGGACGAAATGAAATCGAAAGATCTCGCAGTGCACAACAAAGAGGGAAACATCTATGAAGGTTGGTGCTGGCCTGGAAGCAGTCATTGGGTGGACTGCTTCAACCCAGCTGCTCGCAAGTGGTTCGCAGGACTTTTCAAATACAGCAAGTTCCCTGGCACATCCAAGAATGTGTGGTTGTGGAACGACATGAACGAGCCATCGGTGTTCAATGGTCCTGAGGTCACGATGCCAAAGGACAATGTACATCACGGTGGCTGGGAACACCGAGATATTCACAACATCAACGGCATGACCTTCGTCAACGCCACGTTTGAAGGGCTCCTCGCGCGTGACAAAGAAGAAGAGAAGAACAATCGGCGGCCATTCGTGCTCACGCGGGCTTTCTACTCTGGTAGCCAACGTCTCGGCGCCATGTGGACAGGTGACAACCAAGCCGATTGGAATCATTTGGAAGCGTCAATCCCAATGGTTCTCAGCATGGGCATCACCGGTTTCCCGTTCGCAGGCGCGGACATTGGTGGCTTCTTCGGCAACCCGAGCAAAGAACTGCTCACGCGGTGGTACCAAGCTGGAATCTGGTATCCTTTCATGCGCGCACATGCTCACATTGACACGCGTCGCAGAGAACCTTATTTGGCTGGTGAGCCTTACACAGGAATCATCACGCAAGCTGTGCGGTTGCGATACAGCTTGCTACCCGCGTGGTACACCGCTTTCCACGAGTCTCACGTCACAGGCGCACCTATCGTGCGACCGAACTACTACATGTTCCCTGGCGATGAAAAGGGCTTTGGAATTGACGATCAATTCTATCTCGGAAGCTTTGGTCTTCTCGCTAAGCCTGTGACCAAAGAAGGTCAGCAGGGCCAGCCTGTTTACCTTGCTGACAAGGAGAAGTACTACGACTATTTCGACTTCTGGACGTACGAAGGCCCGGGCGAGGTGGCTCTTTCGTCGCCTTTGGAGACGATTCCATTGCTGATGCGCGGCGGCCACATCATTCCTCGACGCGACAGGCCGAGGAGGAGCTCGGGTCTCATGAAGCACGACCCTCTCACGCTCGTCGTCGTACTCGGACATACAGGTGATGCAGAAGGCACTCTGTACCTGGACGACGGTGAGACGTATGCTTACCAGGACGGCGCATACATTCACCGACGATTCGCGTACAATGGCGAAGCTTCGAGCTTGACGAGTGAGGATGTGGGCACGAGCGGAAAGAAGACGAAGGAGTATTTGAAAGAGATGGACAAGGTCCGTGTCGAGAAGATCATCATCGTTGGCGCACCGGATGCATGGAGAGAGCGGACGGAAGTGCAAGTCAGTGAAGAGGTTGGAGCTGGCAAGAGTGCGGCCGCACGAAAAGTGTCGCTCGAGTTTCATGAGAAGGTGGAGGGCAAGGCTGCTTGGGCCGTCGTTCGTGATCCTGCTGTTAAGGTTGGCGGCGGGTGGAAGATGACGTTCTGATAATCTACCTATGCTGGTAGGAGTGAGTACAGCGATAGAAGGAAATATTGTAAAATCAAATGTGCCAGCAAATGCGTATGAAACTGAAACTGAAACGTTGGTGTGGAGCTGGAAAGCTTTCCGCTTGCGTGCATGCTTGGCGGGAAGGCGCTTTTGTGGCTGCCATGCTTTGCTGCAGCGAGATTAGGTTCAAGCCATGCATGTTTCTGGTCTTTTTTTGGAATCTTTGCTTGTATCAGTGATGAAGAAGAAAGATGGATGCAATACGGTAATAATAATGAATCCGGTGCCGCATGCTTTCTTCCTTCTCACGTCAGGTACTTTTAAGCGAGGGTCATGTCTTCAGGCAATGTTTCTCATCCCGTGATCCTTGGCATGCGTGCAGATGTCTTCACATGGACATGGGCGGTGAGTGCATATTCCTTGTCCGAGGATCGGTCGGTTTCTCGGACTGACATCGAGTATGATCGAGAATGTCTTTGAGTAATAATAAGTCGTCAAAGCCAATCGGACGTCACCAGCCTTGTTTTGGCAGATAATAGATTTCATTGTTCGAGATGATGGAGAACGTGATGGCCACGAGGGCGAATCTGGGCGTCGGGCGATCTCTCCGTCGGCACTCGGAAGGGATATCGCTTAAGAAATCAAATCGTCAAAAGCTTGTTTGCAAGCCACCTCGGAACTTTCTTTACATCAGAATTCCAAATGTAATACCGTATGCGTGTGCTATCACTCTCTTTCTCCTGCGTATTTGTCAAGTATGACACTCCTCATGTCCACAACCTTGATCATACCACCGCTTAGTCGCCAGCATCAGTGATCCATACCGTTGTGTGCATATCTGCCCGCTTTCTCCAAAACACGCTGCCTCGATTTGAAAGCCAGCGACTATGTCTATTTGCACGAGACATCCTGTGACACTTCCGAGACATCTCTTATTACCACCATTGCTGCACTTCCGTCATCCTCATATATATCATGTCGTCGCCCGCTGACGGCAGGAACAATGCGTCGTCCACAGCTCAATCAGACATGAGGAACACAACCAGAAACACCAGGTGCAAACCGCACAGGACGAACAGCTCGACCTCTTCAAGCACAAAGTCCACATCATCCACCGGCAGCGTACATAAATATCTTGGCGACCGGAAAATCTCATCTATTGAGGCATGGAATACTGGAGTCCCCACCAAGTCTACAAGACCTCATAGCATGCCGCAGGAGCATGACCCTATCGTCCAAGCATATCTCCAAACCAAAATGGCTCTCTTTGAAAGCATCGCCAAGCACAAAAATTCATCACAAAGCTCGAGGAGTAAGTGAGCATTCATTCATCCAGTGGGAAAGATCGGCGAACGAGGAGAACGAGCAACACGACACAAGCTGAATGACAGCTCGTGCGTGGTTGCATTCCTGGACGGCATCATCATACGATACACCAATTCAGCGGTGACACCAGATCTGATGTCAAAGCCACAAGCATGTCGCCTTACACCGCAGCATGAAGTAACACAGCCCAAGGACTTTTGCCGCATTCAGTCATTCATTGACTAATTGTCCATGCCTCCGCGTATTGGAGAAGCATCCAGCATTGCTTCTCGGAACAGTCATATGAAGTGTTCAACAACCTTCTGGAGGTCGAGAAGAATTGTCGGCTCGATGATGGTTCCACGGGGCAGCGAAAGCTTACCGAGACTTGAGCCTCTCATAGCTCCTGCAAAGTGCTTTGCACACATTCCTATGGACTTGATGATAGTGCCCTAATTTCTAGCAATTCAATCGAGATGTTCTCCAATGGCCTCTGGTGCATCATGCGGGGCCCCATCTGAGCTATCATGCCTCTCGGCTCTGGTACCTTTTGTTCATCGAGGCACATGCCTGTAGTCGAATGGAGATGTGGTCACTCCATCACTGTTTCCAGTGCAGGAACACGCACTGCGTCTCGAATCTGGCGTTAGCATGTTTCGAGAGGACATTGATGACAGCTTGGTCAACACGAGCATACCTCTTCAAGCACAGCCAGTATCTCCAGTAGCCGCGCACTTCGGAGCCGGTGACCTTGGCATCGAAGCGCTGGGCCCGACAATCGCCTTCACGACTCTAGCTACACTCATAGTCGCCTTGCGATGGTACACGAGAGCGTGTTTGGTACGGCGCGTAGGCAAGGACGATTATGTGATCTTGATATCGCTGGTGAGAGACTTCCGTCGGATTCAACAACACGCCACTAACATTCCTTAAACCAGGTCCTTTCCTGGACAATGTGCATCATCATTGGAGTCAGCATCGGAGAAGGCGTCGGTCATTACGAAGGCCACATGGATCTTCAGGCCATCGCCAAGCTCATAGTCGCCTTCAATACTCTCTGGTCTATCCTCGTCAACATCACCAAAGCATCCATCTTGGCCCAGTACTTGCGCATATTCGACGGCACTTGGACTAGAAGGTGCTGCTATTTCATACTCTTCCTACTTCTGCCTGCCACTGCTTGGGGCATCTTTGGAGGCATCTTCTTATGCAAGCCTACCGCAAAGATCTGGAACCCTCGGATACCAGGGACTTGCCGGAATGCTCAGACTTATTGGTCGTCTGTCTCCGCTGTTGACATCTTCTTGGACTTCTGGACCCTCATCTTACCAGTGAGTATCTCGCTCTCAAGGGCCAATCGATATTGGTTGCAAACGGCTTTTCCTCGCTTAGAGCATCTGCTAATGATTCCACCCTTTACTTTTAGATGCCATCGATTGCAGGCCTTCATTTACCTCGAAAACAGAAGATTGCTACCATGCTCGCATTCCTCCTTGGCTTTGTAGTGTGCATAGTCGGAGTCGCTCGCATGGCTACTGTTTTGGCATCGGCCGAACAAGGAGACTATATTCTTTCCGGTGTATGGGCCATCATCTGGTCCAGTGTCGAAGGCAATATCAGCATCATATGTGCTTCACTCCTCTCCCTGAAGGCTCTGGTCACAAGAGTGTTTCCAAGACTTCTCGAACAGACTGCACCTGCTAGGCATGCTATGCGTTTACCACATGTGTCTGGAGCTGGCAGCGAGTGGGAGCAAGGTGATTCGCAGGCAACGACACTTGGCAATTCAGGTAGTAGCCTTCTGCATCCCTCGAAGCTCAAAGGCATACAGGGAGATGGCCAAGCTGCTATGTGCAGAGTGCCACCTGCTTGCATGCCGCCAACTAGTACTCCTAGAAGATCGAGGCACAAACCGGCAGACTCTCGTACAATCGATCCTTTTCGAATCCAAGCAGATGCTCAGCATCAGGATGATGATAGATCTGAAGCCTCATCTTCTTAATGTATATAATACACAAAATTCAAGGCGAATTCCTTTTCACGCGACATTGGGACTTGGGTCTATGATGAAGAGCCTCTGATCGCATGATCTGCCTCACTTAACTTCACATGCAATCACAATCACGAGCTCAAACTGAGGCAGACATGGTCTGTGCTGAGCCTTCACGAGCGCCATGCATTAGTTCTAAATTAGTTATCGGCTTGGCACTTAGACTTCCTCTTCAACACTACACCAAGAACCTAGATAGACTAACCATCTATTTGGCTATCAACATTGGGCATTGTCACTGCATAACGACGACGACGACGACAGCGCACAACTCGAACGGAGTCGCCACCTCGACACCCTCGCAAGATATGTGCGCGCGCCGACTTATCGTTGTTTTTCTGCACCTAACTAACCTATTCCTAGAGACACCCACTCATTCCATTCCAGCTTCTTTCAATCCTCGAAAATGGAGAAGAAGAGCGCTTAGAAGTCGGAGGGCCGACTTCGAACACGCCCTCGGTCATACTTGATGTACTACGTCCTCCGCTCGCAACACCCCTCCGAGCTCCTCTCTATTACTATCAACTTAAGCTAAGAAGATAGCTGTACAGACAAATCCTACTTCTCAATAGAAGCATTTCCAACTCCTCGATCTGCCAACAGAATTGCGTTAGATTATCTTCGACAAGACGCACGCTCGCCTAAACAGCACATCGTCGTAGTCGAGCACAAGCCCAGAACTACAAGAAGAAAGACAAAAATTTTCAAACATGCGATCCCAAAACCAAGACTTTTCGCATCAACCACGCCCTCGCCGATCGCCCTCCTCTTCTCCACAAAACAAATCCACCAAGAGGCCCTCCCTCTACGCCAACACCACATTTCATCTTCCGCACTCTCAGCACCATCCTGCCCTGCCCATGCTATTAGGACCCGGAGCGAAAAATTCCTCCACAGCATTGATATCATTCAAGGAGCAAGGCAATCGAAACCTTCAAAATCGCCAAGAGTCTTAGAAATCTCGGAATTTTTCTATAACGACATTTTTTTGTCTGAATTAGAAGCACAGACTCTCCTGATGATGAGAGATTTTTTTTTTCTTTCTTTCCTCTTTTGAGAGTTCTGTGGGCGCTGCATCGTAAGTGGAGCGTGCGTTTTCGACACGAAGGGATGGGCTGGTACCGTGTTCAGAGGAGGAGTTGAGGAATAAGGGTTTTCGGACTGAGTTGCGGAGGAGCTTGGTGTTGAAGAGGACTAGTCAGTGGAAGCGGGAAAATTGAGAATTTGTGGATTTAAGATCGATCAGGTTTGCTGTGAAAATGTACATGCGCTTCAATATGGAACGGTGCTTCGAAGGAGGGCGCGGTTTGGGCATACTGGAGCTTAAGCGCGCGTGAGATGGTTCGTTTCGTTATAGGAGCTGATTTTATCTCGACGAGGAGATGTGGTCAGAGTGGCCGAATACTGCCTGTGCAGGTTCCGTATGCAGGCTAAGTTGTGGAGGTAGATGCGCGTTAGATCTCGCCATTTCTAATTATGTTGAGGGAGAGGCTGAATTCGTTTCGAGGAGAAGAGTTTGTCGAAGGTGAATTTAGCTAGCGTATGCGGCATCCCAAGAATCCGGAGCGAAATGTGCGGGAGGTCTTTCACATTCCACTTGCGTTGCAGTAGAAGCTGAATCCGTTTCCACGAGGAAATATCATCGAAGGGCTCGACGAGAGTTCGTAGCCTCCTCGAGCAGGCGAGCTTCTAGAGCTAGTTCTACACGTCTGTGAGCTCTCTGGACTCACACTTATATTCAAATAGAAGCACAAGTCGACTCGACAAAGGAAAGGGCTTCATAGGGCTTTGAAAGCCCCCCCAATTACGGAGCTCAATATGCGTGATATGCTTCACATCTACACGTTGAACTCTCACGCTCCGTCTCTCGATATGGGTATGCTTCCCAAAGCTGAGTGCTTGGTCCACGGCGACTAGACCTGATGTAGAGGCGCAAGTAGTGACATGGCCCTACTTCACTTCGGAAGCATTTGCCCGCTCGACCTCTCAATCAAGTCTATGCTCCTGAAGTATGAATGCTTAGCTCATGTCTGTGCAACGTGGTCTGGAGTCGCAAATACCGAAAAGGCCCTTCTTCGTCTCCAAAGCACCTGAATTCGACCTCTCGATTGAGTCTATGCTGCCCAAGAATTGAGTGCGAGGTTCACGGCCATTCATCCGATTCTGGAGTGCAAGTAGTGGGAAGGTGGTACTTCAACTTCAAAGGATCTGAGTCTGCTCCCACGCTCGACACCTCGATTTGCCCGATGCTCGCGAAGTGTGTTTTCGTGTTATACGGGGAGTTGGAGAGGTAGAGTTGCTGCATGCTTATTACAGCGCTGTCGTACACCTTAAAAGTCTAGCCGACTTCTCCTGAACTCTCGTCCTCTTGCTCTTTCTTCTGCCCTTCTGTATGATCTCGCCGCAAGTTGCCGCTGCTTTACGCGATCGTTGAAGCAGGTTTTGACTTGACCCTTTGCAGTCGGGTGTGAGCACGTTTCCCGAATATGAACCAAGATCTTGTATGGATTTACAACCTCTAGCACATGTCTTTAAATCAAATGCGCAAAGAACATGTTGCAGTGTATTGTTCAACGTGAGAATGGTATCGTAGGCAGGATGTTGAAGTCCACGCTAACCTCTTTCGACACCAGTCTTGGCAGCTTCTTTACTTCACCGCGATGCCTGAAGACAAGATGGACCAAAACCCAGTCAAGATTTCTGATATCCACGCTCTAAACCTGCTGAATCTGGAGTCAAGTATCGCAACTACTGCTCTATCAACACTCATGGGTTTTGCAAGTTCATGGCGGGCTCTACTGAAGCCTGGATATGAGCCTTGATGCGGCTCGCTCCAGGCAGGCCCAGAGGGCTCCGAGCTCTATGGCACGATTGCAGACGACACACTAGACAAAACTGCATGCCATCAGGTCTACTGGCTGAGCAGAATATTACTGGGTAAGTCAGGATCTTGTTCACAATGTCTATCACCATCTTTTGCTGATCTAAAATCAAAGATCAGAACAGCTTTGGCGCGATTGCCGAGCTGTCTTGGGGCCAGCAGGTATGCAAAGGCCGCCACGCTTCTGCCTGGCTATCGCTGACTGCTAACAAATCCACAGATCCTATAAAAGCTGGCTCTCGATCAGTGCCCGACGGTATCGACACTCACCCGCAGTTTTGCAACTAAAGCACGGACCCAGTATCTTTGGGCTTTGTTCTGTGTTGTTGCCGCCGCCACGCGGCGCTAGCCAATCCAACTGCCCGCAAAGTTTCCCGCCTGAGAGTCGCGCGTCCTCGAACAACATACTCCACCTCGCATTTCGTGCATTCCATCCACACCACCACGCATCAACACACGACTTCGGTATAATATTATCACAAGCTTCACGAACCGATCCACTACATTTCGAATTCGATAGTCGCAATGGCAGGGGGCAAGGGTATGATTAAAATCGAGAGTGGCACGGGCGCATCTAACAGCTCGACAGGCAAGACTGGTGGTAAAACCGGTGGCAAGGCTGGTGGTGACTCTGCTGGCAAGTCGCAAAAGTCGCACTCCGCAAAAGCTGGTCTTCAGGTATGTTGGCGGCCTTCTCCAACCCGGCAGTAATACAGCAAACTTGGAGTCATCCGGCGCGTCGCATACCATATTCTTGCGCCCGGTCGCACTCACCGACCCCGATATTGCGCTGCGCATTCGCGTGCATGTTTCTGGCGCAATCCTGGGAGCTCGACGCGTCATAAAAACCCCCCAACAAAGCAACTGCTGACTTAGTCGCGCTTACTAGTTCCCATGCGGTCGTGTCAAGCGTTTCTTGAAGTCGCAAACCCAGAACAAGATGCGCGTTGGGGCCAAGGCTGCTGTATACGTTACCGCGGTTCTCGAATACCTCACTGCCGAAGTCTTGGAACTGGCTGGCAACGCTGCGAAGGATCTTAAGGTCAAGCGTATCACACCAAGACACTTGCAACTTGCGATCCGTGGTGATGAGGAACTGGACACGTTGATCCGTGCGACTATCGCCTTCGGAGGTGTTCTCCCACACATCAATCGTGCGCTCCTGCTCAAGGTGGAACAGAAGAAGGGCAAGAAGGTCGATGCATAAGATGCTCATTCGAGCATGCATCTGTAAGACAACATGCTAGGTGGAAGGATACCCATGTCAGGAAAGGCACGTTTACGGCAACTGGAGTTCTCAGGATGGAAGGAGTTATGATGTTTCGCTATGCAGGCCGCAGATACGCGTAAGAGGGCAGGTGTAGTAGTACACGTTTAAGCGTGAATTGGTATTTTGAAGCGGGCGCAAGTCTTACCACGACGGGTTCGGCCTGGCAACATAGATTGATTCTGTGTGTCTCCGCTCGCTAGCCCATCTGCCTTTTCTTTCAAAAGATCAATGTATATGTAGCTGGAGGAGTCGTCCAGACTCCAGAGTTCTTGGCGCCGACGCTGGATGATGTCTCGAGGCACCACTTCACCTTCCACTCGCACTTATATGCTGAGACTATCTGTGGCAAAAGGCGCCGCTGCAAAGCCAGATGAGAATGCTCAGTTCCAACAGTGGAGGAATTACTATGATATGTTTGATGCTGTGGGGGCCGAGCTGAGCAAGTCGAAGGATCCACGTCCAAGGCTGTGTAGATGGCGACTGATATGTAGAATTTCGATATAGAAGAAGAAGAAGAGGATGATGTAGAGTAGTATCTAGAAGCTACTCGCTCGCTCCGGTCAGCAATCTTTTGGTCTCGGTCGCACGCAATCCCAAATTCTTGCCTGCGAAAAAGACGTGTTGCGAAATCGTTGGCATTCGCAATGCAGGCAAGCAGGGGCAGGGGCAGGGGCAGAATCGCGGTTATATATATTATAGTCAGCGGCAGCTGTCGACCTCGAGAGTTCATCCTGACTTGAGCTCGCAGACCGCGTGTACATCGTCGAACTCTCGAACGGGAGCAGCAATATGTCGATGAAACTTTACTGTGCATGTTAGATCAGCACTCAGGCGGAGGCGAAAATCTAGAAGATGGTTATTGGAACTTTGCGGCGTCTTGGAGAGAATTACTCGATAGTTGGCGGGACATGGGCTCGGATCTTGCTGCTCTTTTACGCCTGATAGATGCTGAGGCGGAAATGGAGATCCGTCTGAGCGTCGATAATAGGCTGCGGGTCGAGCTTTCGGATGTGATCTTCGAACAGGCAATGCTTGCTGAGGAGGAGGTGGCTTTTGATGATTGAACATGCAGTCTATCAACAATTTGAAAAGCTTCAAGCAGTTCGAGAATTTGCTTGTCTCTATCCTCCGACACCGAGTTTCGAAATCGACCACCATGGCGCCCGTTATGGGACTTGTTCCGCCTATACTTGCACGGTTCCCAGCAGCTTTGAATCTGATGGCAATTCCTGGACTTTTCTTCTGGGATGATAGTAGTGGTGAGAGTTCTGGTGTGGGGACGGGTTGGATCAAAGATCCCGAGACGGGGGAGTGTGGGTGTGAGAATAGTCATGGGGGGTTTATTGATGGGAGTGATAGCTGTACTTGATGAGAGAGTACATAGAAGAAGCTTAGATCTGGGTGGAGATGGTTGGTTGGTTGGGGAGAGGTTGAGACTTCATTACATTAGGATTAGGCATTACATACCTTACAGTAAAAATGTCTTTATCATGTCTTTCATCGCAGAGCTGCTTTTTCTTTCTTTCTTCCCTCACCCTTTACTCCCAGCATAGTACTTATCGCCCTGAACAGGCATAGCATAAGGATTCCCTCCATTAACAACAACCATCTTAGCCTTGTGCACAACATAATTCCTGCCCTTCAACCCCCAAACCGCAATAGAAGGTAATTTCAAACCCCCTAAAATGCCTGCACCTCCAAATTTCGTGATTGGACAAATCTGACTGTTTTTCGGTGTATCCGGATCGAATTCTTTATGTTCCAGCGCAGCCAACTGATCGGCGTGATCAGAGTAAGGATTCGCAAGTTTCCATTTATACAGAAGGAGATCGTTGAGGAGATTCTGCATGACCACAGGCACGCCATGATAGACGTCCAAAACGTAATTTTTCGAATAACTGGCTACATCTCCCAAAGCGTACACTCGTTCGCCAGCGGCGTCGACGCGGAGGGTTTTCTTGTTCGTCAGGATATATCCGTCTCGAGATTTTATCGATTCCGGAGCGAAATCCGAATTCGGTTCCACGCCCGTGCAATCGATGTACACGTCCGTAATGTGCGTAGTGCCGTCTTCAAACGTGATCCTCGTAGCACCAGTTTGATCGAACCAAGATTCATGACTTGCGACACGGATCCCATGTCGTACGGCAACTCCCAATTTTTTGAGCATTTTTTCGGCTTTGGCGGATACGTCAGGTTTGTCGAGGGCGGAGACTTCTTTGAGGAGGGTATCGCCGCCGGAGAGGAGGGTGATTTGTTTTGGATTGGAGGATTTTTGGCGAAAGGGGAAATGGCGTTTGTGGTTTAGGTAGGTTGCCAGTTGGCCTGCGACTTCGACGCCGGAACAACCTCCGCCGCAGACGACGATGGATTTTGCGTGGGAGATTTGTTGGTGGATTCGGTTCAAGGCGGCTTCGGTTTCGAGGTATTGGCCGTGGAGGGAGAGGAGTTCGGAGCGGGCTGAGGTGCCGGTGCACATGATCAAGGCGTGGTAGGGGAGGGTTTGGACTCTGGGGAGGTCGGCCATTTTTCCGCCTTGGGGTTTGTAGGATGAGTGTTTGGCTGCTACGAGATGGAGGCGTCTTTGGGCGTCATAGTCGGTGCATTCGATGGAGACTGTGCGAGATGTAGCGTCCATGGATACGCATGTTCCTTGGATGATAGTGAAGTTCTTGGCGCGATGTTTGTGGAAGCCTGGTTCGATGGGGAGGAATTGATCTTCCGATTTGACGAGTCCAGACTTGACGATGGCGCGTGGCGCACCGATGTTCCAGTAGATATGAGTCGAAGGACCGACTAGGATCAGGCGATACGTCAAGCCTGCATCTTTGGTCTTGCTGAGCTTTTCGAGCGTTGTGTCGAGAAAGTGATGGGCGCAAGACAAGCCACCAAATGATGCTCCAAGAATGATGATATTGAGTGGTTCAGCAGCAAGGCCAGTAGGCTCTTCTTTTGGCCGGAAGCCAGCAAACGCTTCATCGGTTGGCGATCGCATATGTCCAGGACTCATCGGGTGGGAAATGACTGGTCTCTCTCCATGTGCAAAGCGGGTAGGAGATTTCTGGACGGGCGAACGAAGCTTGGGATGTGCGTTGCCGGACCAGCTTTCGTTGTAGCCGGGCATGTCAGACATGGCTCGAGTCCGTCGGGTTTTCGTGATGACAGAACGACCATGTCATGCTCAGGGATGAGCGACATGCTTAGCAGACGACTCTTCACAGTGCTGATGTCCATGTTCGTAGCTGCATGCAGAACGATCGACAATGAAGAGTACTGACAATGAGCTTACCGAATGTAGAGCCTCAGTGGCTTTGATGAATGCCAAGGCAGATTACATTCCACTGCATTGTCATACCGCGTTGGGTATACCCGTCGCAGTGGCTACTATTACGTATGCATAATGTTCCCGCTAAGCCTCCGTACTGCCTGGATATCTCGAATGGAACAGAAATGTAGTGCTATCGCTAGCAGCAGCCTTGTCGCAACCAAGTAAGATGTTCCGTCTCGCTCCAATAGCGCCATGCTGAATCGCAACCATGTGCTCGTATTCTTCGTGAAGCATATTAAGTTTTGGAAATGGTCAATCACCACCATCCTGGCGAAGAGCCGACGTAGTCGGCGTCTTTCTTTTTCTCCATCATTCGTTCGATGTCGGCCTGAGTCATGATCTTTGCAGGAGGAGTAGTCACAGGGGTGGAACTTCCGCTTGAGGAGCTTTTAGCAGGCGATGTGCCTCTTGCAAAGCCTTGGAAGATGTTGCCGAGCACTGTTGAGGATTGCGGAGACTTGATCGACTGGAGATGGGCATGCGACAAAGATCGCGGTGCCTGCGGTCGTTGTGCGCGAGGCTCGTTCAGGGCAGACTGAACGGCGGATGCCTGGGCCTTGGCTTGCTGCTCCTGTATATGTGCTAATCGCTTTGCTGCCTCGGCTTGCTCACGCTCTTCAAAGTACTGCGCCTGCATAGAGTCGACGGGGAACATGGCGGCGGCGGCGGCGGCGGTCGCGAATAATTCCGTGATCAGTGTCGAGGCGAGGCGAGGCGTTGTGAGTTGTGGTTGCTTTGTTGAAGTCGGGAGTCAGACGCAGTTCAGGCGGATGAGATGTGATTAGAAATGCGTGCGTCTTGTGCGAGGTAGCACGCGAGATGCTCCGTGAGCCCCCTGAAACAGTGACGCCACGCTCCTGCCTAGCCAGGCCCGGGTAGGTGTAGTAGATGGTATACGATTATTATACGTGCGGCGAAGCGGAAGGCGTCGGTGCCTCCTCTCGCGCGGCGAAGTCGCGTCAAGCCGATGTTCCCTGCCTCGCCGGGCTTTGTGTTTGCGATGAAAGGAGATGCGATTCGGTATAGACGACTCGTGCTGCGTAGTTGCAGGAACAAGTTTGTAGCAGAGAATTGTCCGCGGACTTTGGAGACTGCAAAAAGAGGTGAAATTGGTCAGCGTCCGGAATGGTGGGAATTTCTAGTTTGGGTGGAGTTGCATGGTGTGCTGGCTGCTGCTCCGATTGGCTGCCCTGGGACTGCATTGCAATTTATGCATGGAACATTGCGTGCCTGTTTCGGCAGTTCTAGAAGCTCAACATCCGACCGAACGCCTTCTCCATACTACATAACTACTGCCTACACCTACACCACCATTCTAATAATATAATAATAATAATAATAATAAAATGCGCATGTATAGACCTATCGCCACATATCACACTTGTCTGGGCGTAGCAAGTGCTCTTCCTGGACTACACCCTCTGGCCAACTCCGAGGGTAGAGTTTTGAGCGTGCCGATTGCTGAGTTCTCGCTTAACAAGGATATTTCAACACCTCATTGGGCACTTTCATAGTTCACTGGCATTGTCCAAGGGCCCTGGCTTCCCCGGGCACAGGGCCAGAGGGTGTAGCTGCCATATTATTATTGTTGCACTTCGATACACCTTCACGCTGTCTGTCGCGTGCAACAACAAAGGTACTAGATATAGTATACACTAGCATGTGCAAGACATCGATTTACCATTGGCCTGGCCTTCTCTGCGAGCGAGGCTTTCAGCCATTTCCTTGCTTAATGCTTGGGCCCTTGGGGTAACATGGGCGACACCCTGATCGCAACTTGAGCCTACAGGGTATGCTGGGCTCGGTAGCATCAAAAGGATCCAACATCATCTGTACTGGGCCGAGTCTACTCCAACCGAAGCGCGAACGAATGACTTGCACGCTCTTATTTCAGATATGCTTAGTGGACACGCGTCTCCGGAAGCGACGCTTGCTGTGGTCTTCACTTCAACATTCATCGCAGCAATATGCGTGCTGCTCAGATTATGGACACGCCTTGTCATAGCACGCCAGCCTGTGAGTAAACCAGTAGCCTTCATGTCTCACTTTCGAGCGCCAATCAGCTCACCGTCCACATATGTCTTTCCTCGCTAATGACACCTGCTGATGCTTCTATCCTTCACTTTCAGGGGATCGATGATCTGTTGGTCACGCTATCGATCATCTTCACGTCAACCTTCTCAATGTGCGTAGCAGTGCAAGGTGAGATTGAAGCACGCAGAACTGTGAGACGAAGAAGGCGTGCTGAGAGAACGAAAGTCCATTACGGCTTGGGGAAGCATCAGGCTTCACTCTCTGCTCACAATGAGCTGTACTTGCTGAAATGGTTCTGGATATCCATCTGGAATTACTACCTCGGCCTGGGACTAGCGAAGCTGTCCATGGTTGTCCAATGCATGAGGATATTCGGGCACATTCCCAAGTTCCACCGAGCCGCCTGGATACTCGGAACCGTCATCGCCGTCTTCACAACTTGGACATTCTTCGTGTCAGTCTTCCTCTGTCGACCCATCTCAAAATTCTGGTATCCGGACGGGCCAGGAACGTGTCTGAATCGGCTTCCGTTATGGTAAGACCTCTATTCTGAATTGGTGCACTTCGCTGAACAAAGTCTAGGTTCTTCAATTCAAGCTTCAATGTTGTCACCGACATTGCCACAGCAATCTTACCACTTCCTGTCGTTAAAAGTCTCAATCTTCCGCGAAAGCAGAGACATGCACTGATGGCTGTGTTCGGCCTCGGCGGCGCAATCTGCACTGTCTCGTGTGTCAGATTCTATGCATTGTATGCTGTCGCTACTTCATCAGATCCAAGCTGGGACAACCCTCAGGCCGCTCTATATGCCAATCTTGAGGCAACTGTCGGCATCATCGCAAGTTGTTTGCCCACGCTGAAAGGTCTTATAAACAAGTTCTTCCCGAATCTCTTCTCATCGCCACGGTCAGGCACTCATGAGAGATCTGGAGAAATCGCGCTCAGCCGTGCTAGGAAATCTGGCACGAAAGCAAGTGTTCATGATTCGGAAAATCCTGAATGGGATTGGATTTTTCTGCCCAAGAAGAACCCACAGAAGCAAGGCTCCTTCTTCCTGCGACAACATGGACCTGGTGGCGTCAAGGTCACCGAGACGGAAATCGAAGGAGGGAGTCCGAGCGGCGAGGAGAGCACCACACCAAAGAATGGCGAGATCAAAGTCACCACCATCGTGGAGCAAATTGAGGACAGGCGGGAATCGCATGACAAAAAAGAGGACTTAGTGCCTGTCAGACCTCACGACAACTTCAAGTGAGTTTTGAAGGTTATGAAAGAATGAAATGCTCACACAGGCATCACCTTTCCTACTACAGTACGCTGACGTGATGTACAAGCTTCGAACTATGTAAACACCGCGGCCTCATTGTATGGCGTGGACCGACTATTCGACTGCGTCCTTCGTACTTTGGGTCGATCGATTGGACACGGTAGGTTATCTTTGCCGATGAAGATCGATTGTAGGAAATGCAGAAGCGCACGCAAAATTGGTTGATCCAGCGTGAAGATGAACCATCATCCTTCTAAAGCTTAGCTGATACAGAACATCTTTGCTTTCTGGCATCTGAACCTTCCAACGTCATGACTTTATCGAAGACGAAGATATATTATTCTGCAAACGCTGGCGAGAATTCTTCCATCTGCAAAGACAACTTCACGACTCCAGAATGCAAAGATCGACGACTTCGAAAAAGTTTACCCCTTTCACATCAACCATCCGACCCAGAATCTGATAGCGACAATAGCCTCTCCAAGCCCAAGGAGGAGAAGGAAGAGCAAGATGGCTCGAAATGTCTGATCCTCACCACGGAAAATCTCGAAGGTCAGAAAACCCCCCAAAAATGGTCCTCAGCGAATCGGCCGCATTCGTCATCGCCTAGGCATCAGCAATCGAATCAGAAGCCGCTCCTCAAATCCCGCAAGACGTCGGCGTCAGTCAAGAAGTAGCACTACCCTCTTCACGGTAATGGAGCCGTCGTCAGTGCACCCTCTCGGGTCGTAATTCAATCTACAATCTACACCCTCGGTCTCGGACTCTTCACCATAGGAGCAGGACTTTCAAGAGACGTTGTTTCTTAGCTAGTATACCGCCCTTTCGCTTGAAATTTTCGCTTTCCCACCTCTTGAAATTTTTTTTTTGGAGGCATGACTACGGATTTCTAGTCTCCGAGGGAAGGGAGAGGACTTAGGTATATTGCTCCGACGACTGCGGATTTCATTGAGCCTAGTAACAGTAATGGACAGACAGGTAATGTAGCTCGCGTATGATAGCTCGTCCATCTCGAAGTAAGTGATTGGTCCTTGCGACCTTTGGGCCTATCAGGGAGGAAATGTCCCGTGTCTTAGAATCTAGGTGTACATCCCCATAAAAATGCCTCAGAGAGAGAGAGAGAGAGAGAGAGAGAGAGAAAATTTCTTAGAATTTCAAAAACCAATTTTGTAAACAATTATACGACATTCGGAAAACTTGGGTTACAAGGCAGCTGAAGTCTGGATCTGGACCCTGTTTTGAGCACGGACGTGAGCACATGCGGTGTTACTAATACTCTGGCTGTATGTATGCCCCGATGTCTGTCTGTCTAGTAGGCAGCTTGTGCGACAGCATGTAGAGTGGATCGTAGATGCTGACATGATGTTCTTGGAGGAGAGACTCTAGCAAACAGGCGGTAAAGCAGCCCGCCTACAGAAGGAGCGTCTTCACAGTTAGAGATGGCTCCTCAAGCATATGTCGAATAGAGGTCCTGTGAATGATGTGGACAAGTCCAGGTATTGTGACTAGTGAGGAAACAAGATTCACTCAAGCTTAGGCGACTGTGAAGGTGTATACTCGACACCTGGTCGTAAAATCATGCTGATGGGGTATCATAAACGCAGCGAATAATGCAGTCGTCATTCATCAGAGTTCCATCTCTTCAACTTCCATACCACAGTCCACACACGTCTTCTTCGTCATTCCCGTCTCCGCATCTTCCACAGCTCTTCCCCATTCATGCTCATGCTTTCCGGGCCCGATCACGTCTCCAAATTCACCACCTCCGCCACTTCTAGCCTTCTTATACGCGTCAACTCGCGTCCTTTTCTTGAGTTCGTTAAGCTTGTTCCTGAACTTCTTCTCTTTCCTTTCCTTTGTCTCCTTCGCTCGTCTCTCATACTCAGCATCAAGTCCCTCGGCACTGCCCCATTTCCGATCACTGAAAGCATACTCTTCAACCTGACATCGTAAATACAGCATCATGTCGTGCCAAGTAGATTTATGCGGATTGGGTTTTGTGAGATGTGGGAGGAGGTTCTCATCCTTCAATTCGGGGTCTGTGAGGAGATAGTCTTCCTTGGCTTCCGATTTGGTCAACAGTGAGTACTTTTCCGGAAATTTGTCCTTGCAAGTATTGCAGACTTGGCACTTTAGGAGCTCGTCCCATTGGTAGTCAATCTCCAGACTGCCGCACTCTCTACATTTCTTTCGGTTCTCTGCATCTAGTGCCGAGAGGCCTGGTTCGTATGGCCCGCTCCTCTGATCGCGCAATCTCTTCTGCAGCTGTCTATACTCCCACTCTTTCAATGTCATATTCGCGGGCTTACCGTCCCCGTTGGGCGCATGTAGTGTCTTGTTATGCGGATCGTCTTCCTGTGTCATGAAACCACCTTTAGTGTCTGTCATTTTGCTGAAGTCGTACTCGACGAACTTCTGAAATTTTCTTGCTGCTCGAATGCCATCGTCTTGAGCGGTAGCCAGGCCATTATTGCTATTCGGTGCTCTGGCGGGGGAGTTGCGGGCATCTCGACTGGTTGCAGGCACGTCTTTGGTCATGGAAGCATGGGTTCGCTTCTGACCGGCGACTGGGTAGAGAGCAGGTGCGGAGGGGCGTGGAGGGCCATTTCTGTTCTGCGCTGGTGCTGCTTGTTGCTGTGATCGAAGTGCTTTGGCTCGTAGTCGGCTCTCTTCCATGCGCCGTACTTGCTCAGGCGTAATGGGCGACTTGGCTGAGGCTGCTGCCGTTGGACGCGGCGGCGTTGACGGCGGCGCAGAGTTGGCCATGTTGGAAGAGCGTTGGTGGCGGAAAGTGTGGGAGGTAGTTCTAACTTAGTGAGCAGGAGAAGGCTGATGACTAAGCGATAAGCTATCGCACCTCGCATGCGGAGATCTTTGTAGTATAGGAAGTCTACGAGCGAACACGAAGTATGCCTACTGACCCATTCCTCCCGGAAGGCAGGCAGTTCCCTCGCACAAGGTCGCCAGATGCCAGTGGCGGCAGTGATCGTAAGCGGCGTCGAAAGGTGCTGTCTTGCTACGACTGCCGCCGACGAAAGCTTCAGTGTGACCGTGCGCTACCAGCCTGCGGTCGATGCACCAAGGCAGGCCAAGCTTCGAATTGCTTGTATCTGGAAGATGCTACAGACGCGCCACTGCGAGATCCCATCCACGAGAACACGCCCGGATCTCACCATTCCACCAAACTACCCGCCTTCTACGCCCACTCATCTCGCCCCATCGCCGCTTCGGCACCTTCCGGCGATCTTTTGTCGCGACTGGAGTATCAACATGGACGCATCAAGCAGCTCGAGGGTCTTTTGGCCAAGGCCTCGGCGCAGCCTGGCAAGATGCATCTCCCACCTTCGCCAGAGTCCGCGGGCGAAGTCGTGGCACCCGTGCAGGTAAGTAAGCAAAGCATGACTGAGGCGCTGTCAGATGGCAAGACTGACATTCACAAGGATCGCGAAACAACACTGCTCCGAGGTCTATCGTTCAAGACCCAGTTCCATGGCAACACCCATCCCGGCGCATTGATTGCTCGAATACCAGAACTCCATGGCTTCACTCGAGAGACATTCGACCAGTTTCCAGCCTTGTCCAGAATCAAGGAGGACATGGGCTCGCTCGAAGCTCGTGTCGACTACGCTGGCTCGAAACACCCTGCTGTGTCCAATGACGAGCTTAAAGCGATGATGCCTTTGAGGACGGAAGCAGATCAACTTGTTGAACTCTATCTGGATAACTACGGCAGTCTCTACCACGTCATCCATTTACCCTCATTCTGGAAAGAATACTCCGAAATGTGGACAGAAGGCATTGAGAATTCCACTCCACACTTTGTCGCAATGGTTCTGGTTATGATGGCCGCTGCCCAATGCTTGACAAGCGCGTCTCCTTGGCTCTACCGCGCGAACAGTTCCACAGCACGCGAGAAAGCTATCGCATGGATATCTGCGGTGGATAGTTGGTTGCTAGCACAAAGTCAGAAACATGTTGCGGCCATCGACTTCCAGGTTCGAGTGATTCTGCTGGTCGCGAAGCAGGTAGCCGCACGAAAGTTTAAGAGGACATGGACCGAATGTGGAAGTGTTCTTCGCTTCTGCATGGCAGCAGGACTGCATCGAACGCCCGACCTGATACGAAAGCCGACTTCGGTACTTGATAAAGAGCTGAGGAAACGTGTATGGGCAGCAGTGACCGAGCTGGAATTGCAGGCGTCTTTCGATCGTGGGATGATTTCGGCGCCGTGGGCGCTGCAAAGCGATTGTCCTGCTCCGACACACATCAGCGACGACGATATCGATCAAGAGACGCCTCATCTACCTGCTCTCCGAAGACCGAACGATTTCACTCCTGTATCGTTTCTATGCCTAGCGAGCGATTCCCACCAGCTCCGAGCGACACTCAATACATACTTGAACAACATCCGCCAGCCAGTTTCGTTCGAAGAGTCGAAGAGGTACACCGAGGAGGTAGACTACTTTCTCCAATCCATGCCCGAGTGGATTGGCTCAAACTCAGAGGTACCTCGCGCCATGCTGTCTATCAATTTGCGTCAATACCTCCTGGTTCTACACGATCGCCAGATCCGGACCGCGGAGACGAAGGCCGAGCGTGATTTCTCTCGTATGATTCTGATCGAGACTGCGACGAAGATGATCGAGGCCCATAAATCACTCACATCTAAGGGCTGCTATGCCCTCGAGCTGCTCTGTAATGACCAGCTTCGAGCTGCACTGTCGTTATGCCATATCACAGCAAACAACCCTCACGCAGACGACGCTCTTGGCCGTGCCATAGATGAAGCTGCGTTCCGGTTAGTGCCAGAGGTGATTGAGATGTTGACCGATAAAGTGATTCGTTTTGGACGAGAGCAGCGGCAATTGTGGATCATGCTTGCCGCGAATGGATACATGAAGTCGAAGAAGGAACCTTCGAAACGGCTGGTTTTCATGCAAGAAGCGGTCGACAAAATCACAAGACCTTACTATAAGATCATGGCATGCCAAGAAGATAATCCTGCCGGCACGACTGCAACGACAATCAATACCGCGCCGGTCGCTCCGAAGAAGATGAACCAAGGCATGTTGGAGTGCTATCCTTCGAGCAACCCTGGCGCCGCACAGCCTGGGATGACAGATCCTACCCAGATGCTGGATCTGGATGAGATCGCTGCGTGGACTTTCGATGACTGGAACTTCAGCCCTGCAGACTTGGCAGCGATGCAGTTCCCTGGCCCCGGTACTGGGTTTGATGGCACTGGTGCACCGCCATGAGCATCGCGATACTTTGTGCCTTCGGCAAGAGAATTGTCTTCACTGGGATGATGAAGCAGGAACAATTGCACGAAAATGTGCTGGATGTCCATTAGACTTGGACATCGCTCTCGCGAGACAGCCGCAGCACATCTGGCCACACGCTCACCCGACTCGAGTCGTCGTGAGACAGAAAATGCGCATCAGCCCAAGCATATTGACAGTGGAAAGCGACCAATGAGGCCTAGAATGACGAATCTGATGTGGGCCGAAAGGAGCCTGGGAGCAAAACAGGAGAAGATTTCGACCAAGAATATATATAATGGGAGAAGAGTTTGTATTCGCGATGAGCAAGAAACACGAGCAAAAGGCCACGAGTCTCAAAGATGGGTATGGTCGATGAGAACTCGTCTACATATGCCGACTTAAGCTTCTGGCCGCGCCCTGCGCACGAGAGCTTTTTTTCCAGGCGATGAAATACGGAAATCACTCCCCCTCCTTCATCGATGATCCCCGAACACAAGACCATCCTATTATCTAGTCTTCAATAACCCAGGGTTCCTGCAACCTCTGCCGCGACGGATCCGAAGTGACATGTACTGTAACTGAACTGAACACTCAATTCCCGGATTAAGTTCTTAAAGATATCCAGTCCGCGCCCAAGGGAAGGGCCACGGCTCTCGGGCACTCCTTGTGAGCTAAGAAGGTATCTTCTTGCTCTTGCTTGCAGTGTGGCTCAAAGCCTCGTCTTTGCCGTGATAATCGTAATGGGTGAGGTCTAATTCAAAGGCGTCGTATTCAGATGTGGTCGATGATGATCTGCTGCAGACACTGTCCCAGCGCTTGGCAGTCTGGCATGTTTGCGACGGACTGGTGTTGTGATCATCGGCGAGACGTTTGAGAAGTTGATGGATTGTGAGCTGGTATGTGGCCATGTTCGGATGTTTTCAGTTGCTCGTTGTTGGATCTAATCGACTGGGTGGATATGGAGGATGATGCAATGGTTTTAAAGTCTGCTACAAAGCTGTTGCTTCATGCCTCCTGTGCGAAGCGTGCGAGCTCTACCTACTTGTACCATGCGATCTAATCTGATCCTACATATATGTCAGGCCGCTAGTTGATCGGATCCATGCAGAAGTTAGTACCCTCGGGCTGAAGTGTACTTTCGCCTCCACCGTCCGGAAACTCCATGGTAGGCGCCGACGGCTACGCATAACACCGCTCCCGACGTAACTCCTTGCTCTAGGCAGCCATTCATCGCATGCGGCGGCTGTTCGCATGTGACCAGTGACTCAATGCGCAGAGGCAAAGAGAATGCAATGCAGTCATTCTGCAGGCTGAGTACTAGAGTTGGTTGGAGGCGGCCATGTGGCACTAGTTCGGCTTTAATTCGACGTGGGATGCAGCATACCTAGACTCGTCAATGCGCGAATTTGGTTGCTATAGAGCGCCGTCTTCGTACAGCCCCGCAGCCAAACTTGCGCAACCACGTCGACAAGCTCTGAATGCTCCAGCTCCAGGTCCAGCGGAAGAGGCGTGGGGGACTTTCGGTTGCTGTACTTGTCGTACAGTACATGCGCAAGTGCATGCAAGACTACATTCTAGTCGATGAGCTTGCCGTAGAAGGGTATACCGCAAGCAGACAGCAGCATGCGTGCATCTCGGTCGTCTCGGGCTGTGGTGTGAACAAACACATGTAGTCCAGGAATCATCTTGGGCGGGTACCTGAAGTGGATTTGATCAGTATCTCTGCAACAACTACCACATTTCCGAAGCCACTCACATGTCATAGTTGACTTCGATCTCTGGGAATAAGGCAACTTCCTCGCCCGTCAGACCAAACGCGATGTTCCCGCTGCTGTCTCCCGAGCTACCCTTGACACCCTTCCAGTCCTTGATCTTGGGCATAACAATATCGACAAGCTTGCTGAGGAAGTGATACATAGTCTCACCATGCAAATCAGCACTGACAGACAGGTGCTGTCCTGCTCTGATGCCAAACCCAGCGACACTCTTCGCCGTCTGATGCGCGGTGACGCGTCGGTTGGTGATGGCCTGGAGAACCATACCAGCGACGTGTAAATGTGCGCTGTCCTCTATTGCGCCCTTGACCATTGTGTGTACCGTGATGCGCTCCAGCTTGGGCACGTTGCGGAAGGTAATGGGCTTGCGCAGCAGTCGCAAGACATCACCACCTCGTGGGCCACGCAAGGGCCTGTTCTTGAAATATGGGGAGTCTCCTACCCACTCTCTCAAGCGCTGACCTTTTTTGTGTGGTTCTGTGCCGGGAGGAAAGTGTTGATATGCCAATGTCATGAGATCTGGTGCAAAGGTTTCGTGATAAGTCTGCTCGAGGCGCGGGAGCGAAAACGGACCAGGGCGAAACTCGCGTGACGCTGGATCTGATGGAGGCGGAGGTTGATGGGGATGGAGAGGTCCGCGGTAGTATCTTGGAGGTCGGAATTGGTATCTGGGAAGAGTCAGCATGCATTGTGTTCCAGTGGCCCGCAAGTGTTATTACCTGCTAGCTGGCAGTTGTGTTCTCCGCCGCCGCGACCTGCCAACAGGATCGTATTCGCTCAGCCTGTCTTCAGCCTTCTCAATGCCAGCGCCTAGAAATTCCGTCTGCTCCAATTCCTCGATCTCTTTATCGGCCTTGCTGGCGGTGCTTTTCTGTTCTCGCGATGCACCTCCTGAGGCATCGCTCGATGCGTAGCAACGGCATTGTGATGTCCAGACCTTACTCACAGGTCTTTCTGACAACTGCAATCGCCTTAAAAAGGACGCCGTGACCTCCTGCAATGCCATTGTGGTGATGAAGGGATGAGCACGCAATGGTTATGCACACTTTTGACACTCGCGCGGCGGCCGGAAGAGCCTCATCACTGACTAAGAAATGATTAATACCAGCATCGGCAAGACTCGGGACGTTGATGCTCGTCGTGTTGGGACGAATAGTAGAAGTGTTTTGTATTTTAGGCGTGCTCGTGTACACGCTGTTGCTGTACGAACGCCATTATTATGCTATTTTCACCAGCCATGTACGATCGATCGCTTCCCCGAGCTCCGTTGTTTGTCCCAGCAGCCATTCCCACACGTCGTTCACGCTGCCCAGGTTAGCCGGACATTCAACATCCAGGCCGCATCCTCGCAGATCGATCGTTCCAAGGACAAGTTGCCAGTGAATAATTGCGCCGCCTAGAACACGCCAGCCGCCATCCGCCATCCGCCATCCGGCCAGCTTGGGCTTGGGCCTGGGTAGATCTATAGAATAAAAAGGCCCCCACCTTATCTTCAGCCTCAGGGAAAAGGAAAAGGAAAAGGAAAAGGAAAAGGAACGGAGCACCTGCATCCCCATACAAACAACCGCCCGAACCTCAGTTGCACTTGCACCTACCGTCCGCCGAAACTCCTTCATGGAGCTATCGCGACTGAGGTGAATTGATGTCCAGCATGAGCGGCGTCCATCGATTCCTCAGCCGACGCGACAAGAAGAACCCGCGAAACTCATCCGTCTCGAAAGTATGCACTACTCTCCCTTATTCTATACTGTCTTCTCTTAGCATTCACTATGTCAATTCCGAGGGCGGTCTCATGCTTTGGTCCATTCTGCGATTGCAGGAATAAGCAAACATCACAAATCCCGCCGACATATCAGCAGGCTGGGCCGCAGCCGCTTCTGCGCACATCTGCCATGGACAAGGAGAATCACCGCCAGACAAAACAGCGCTCGTCGATGACCAGCCTTGCCTCATACATACATGATCGATGCAGCAGATCGCCGCGGAAGAAAGTCAAGCTGGTCATTCTTTGGCAAACTTGCTTCGCTATCCCGCTATCTCAGAAGGCTAACAGAGCACTTACAGGAAAGGAAGAGCGATTCGTCTCCCGCGAAACCTGTGCATCGACCAGACCACTTTGGTGGCATATTTGCCATTGAAGATGACCCGAAGGCGAAATCAGACAAGGATGAGGAGAGGCAGATCAAGGGCGTCTTGGAGCGGTTGCGAAGCTATGGTATCGATACTATGGTCGAGTCCAACGCCAAATATGCTCTTAGGACAACACACGGTGGATCAGATGGAGATCAAGCATTCCGCCTGTTGATGCTCCTGCAAGAGACTTATGAGGGCATTGTGAAGCCGTATCAGCCTACCACGAAGCTGGTCGGGGCAATCAATCGAGACTCTGTGACTTGCTACCTGGACGCACTCCTCTTTGCTATGTTTGCACGTCTCGATAGTTTCGAGGCGATGCTTTATGATAACTTTGAGGACGTGCCCCGAAAGAAGCTTGCAGGTCTGCTGAGGCTGTGGGTGAACATGCTACGAACGGGAAGGTTGATCACAGTGGACATTACGAAGCACTTACAAAATGCCTTGGCTGAGTGTGGATGGGAAGATGCTGCTCGGCTTAAGCAGCAAGATCCATCTGAAGCCTTCACCTTCATCACCGGGCAGCTAGGCCTTCCTCTTTTGACCTTGAAGATGGATCTCTATCACACGGGAAAGGAGGAGCCGCAGGATGACCATAAATTTATCAACGAGAGACTGCTCGAAGTAGCAATCCTTGATGAGCCAATCGAAGGAAGCAGCGTCATCACGCTTGAGGACTGCTTGGAACACTACTTCAACAACCGGATCGAGGTGAAGCGACATCTTGAGAACCAACGTAGGAACACGCTCAAGTCCGTCGAGCTACATTCGATGGAAGACCCGACGAAGGTGGAGAAAGAACCAGGCCTTCATGTAGAGGTGGCAGAGATCGCACCCAGCACAACAGGGAGCCCGATCGTGCAGACGCCCATTTCCGAGATGTCGACACCAATCACTCCATCGTACAGTAAGGATCCGATCGAGAGAATAAGGCCGACTGCCGGCAGAAAACGCGGCGATAGCATATTCAGCCAACGTAAAGTCGAAGTTTCGCAGGGCTGGGATCCTGAGAAGACCAATGAGGATCACGGGGCGCCGCAAGAGGTAAAGGAAAGGAAGATGAGCACTAGGACTGAAGTCTTGATGCCTGCGTGGCAGTTTTTCAAGCTACTGCCATGGTACACAGACCACATGCCTACCAGCGACGCACAGGTGGCTGCCCACTTCTCCAAGAAGCGGCCCGTCCTTGGCATATGCCTGAAGCGCTATTCCTACACCAATACTGGCCAGGCCCAGCGACGCGATACCTACGTCGACATTCCACTCGAAATTGCAGTGCCAAACTTCGTCAGCGATGACAATATGGATGAAGGAGGCCCTTTGGTCGGCAATTTCCGGCTTTTGTTGCAATCTGTCGTCTGCCATCGCGGCGTGTCCGTCAATAGTGGTCACTATGTCTGCCTGTCTCGCGGTACAGCGACCAACGCAGTGCCTGAGAGTCTTGAAAGCAGCCGCAGAGGGAGTATGACCGACAGTGAAGACATCGAGGACCCGTGGATGCGCTTTGACGATCTTGGCACTCAGCGGGTCACCTGTGTTGACATACACGAGGCCCTGAGGCAGGAGACTCCATATCTTTTGTTCTACCAAGTGCAGCCGATTGGTGACGATGGGCACTCGATACATAACTTGCCAAGCTACGAGGAAGCAACTTCGAGGTCGCAATCTGACTTGCTCTCCCCGGAAGAGAAGCCATACTTGAATTCTGGACTTGGCTCAGAGAATACGCTCGAGAAAGTGCCATCACAAGCACTCTCTGAGGGTAACCGGCTAGGATCTGACACTGTAGACTGGGCACCTGCTTCTGGCAGACCGAGCCTCGACATCAGTACTGCTCTCGATGGCCCACGCGGTCGCCGTAGTATCGATGATCGACGGCGAAGCATCACATTCGATGATGCGAGCGTTGTCGGAAGCATCTCTGGTGGAAGTATTAGAACAGATCCTATGGGCTCTATGCCTTCCACACCAGCTGAGGAGCAACCCAACGCTTCCGAGAAGAATGGCAACAGCTTCTTGGCAGTCGCCAATAAACTTTCAGGGTCTCGGCGCGGTAACCGGCAATCGAAAGGAGCTCATTCAAAGAGTCGTCCCACGAGCACGGGACCGGATAGTGCGAACAACAGCAGATTCAGCCTGAATCTGAATATGTCCAAGTTGACACAGAAGAGGAGTCGCAGCGACAACGGGGCCACCGAGCCGGCGGCAGATGAATCACAGGTCGCAGCTACAGTCCTCGAGGTCACGAATACAAAAGACGAGGATCAAGGCGGTGTCACACCACGCCATAGCGAGGCGCACATTGGAGAGAACAGTGATTTTAAAAACGTGGACAAGTCCATTGGCACCCCAAAACAGACGGGACTGCGACCCGCACATGGCAAGACTCACTCCATGTCAAAGGAAGAGAAAAAAGCCGCAAAAGAGAAGCGTCGAAAAACAGGACAAGATGATAGAGATTGTTCGGTGATGTAAGCATTGGCGGTTGGGTCTGCATATGGCATGGGCAGTAAATGATACCTCTTTCTGCATTGCATTCAAAATTGGCTACGGCCAGGATTTGGACATGGACGCATTGATGTGTTTCGAGCGTGGCGTTATAGCTGCTTTCTGGGCGAGGAAGGGTGCGCAATCAGACGCATGGCAGCGTTGGAACGCCTGGTTGCTGCTTGAACGTAGCGCCATACGTACATACAGCATCAAATAGGTGTCTGCGAGCTACAAGCGACCCATGCTGGGAAGTCTCGCGGATCCTCAGTGCCCTGTTTGTCATCTTGCT